>PVJH01000587.1:0-288125 GCA_004026705.1 Nesogale talazaci
TATGTCTTTTCTTTGCCTTATGCTGTTAGCTAAAACCTCCAGTACGATATTGAACAATAGAGGGGACAATGGACATCCTTGTCTGGTCCCCTTTTTCAGTGGGATTGTGTTTGTCTTTTCTCCATTGACTATCACATTGGCTGTTGGTTTTTCATATATAGCTTGTATTGTCTTGAGGAATTTGCCTTCTATTCCCATCTTCTTGAGTGAAATATTGACATTTTTAATACTTTCTGCCTTTTAAAAATCACTTTATTGGGGGCTCATAAAAACTCTTTCACAATCCATGCATCCATCTATTGTATGTCTAGTCTATTTGTACATTTGTTGCCTTCATCATTCTCAAAACATTTGCTTTCTGCCTAAGCCCTTGGTATAAGCTCCTCATTTTTTTCCATCCCTCCCCACTACCTCCTCACTCATAAACACTTGATTACTTATAAATTATTATTTTTGTCATATCTTACACTGTCTCATGTCTCCCTTTATCCACTTTCTTGCTGTCCGTACCACATAGAGGAGGTTAAATATAGATCCTTATAATTGGTTCCCACTTTCTTCCTCATCTTTCCTTCACCCTCCTGGTAGCGCCACTCTCATCATGGGTTCTGAAGGGATCATCTGTCCTAGATTCCCTGTTTCTGGTTCCTATCTGTACCAGTGTACATCCTCTGGTCTAGCCAGATTTTTAAGGTAGAATTAGTAGTGAGGAGGAGGAAGCATTAAACTAGAGGAAAGTTATATGTTTCATCATTGCTACCCTGCACCCTGCCTGACTCATCTCCTCCCCATGACCCTTCTATAAGGGGATGCTCCATTACCTACAGATGGATTTGGGTCCCCAATATGTACTCCCTTTCATTTACAATGATACAATCTTTAGTTATTTGATGGCTGGTACCTGATCCTATTGACACCTCATGGTCACATAGAGTGTCATGCTTCTTCCATGTGGGATTTGTTTCTTCTAAGATAGATTCTGCTCATTTACTTTTAAGTTTTTAAGATCCCGGATGCTATATATTTTGATAGCTGGGCATCATCAACTTTCTTCACCACGTTTGTTTGTGCACACATTTGTCTTCAGCAATTCTGTTGGAAAGGTAAGCATCATTGAATGCCAATTTAATAGAAAAAAGTGTTCTTGCATTGATAGACTACTTGCATGAAAGCCCAATGTTTATCTGCGGCCTTAATACTAGACCTGTAAGTATATGCATGTACATCTATTTCCCCAATACTATGTATGAATATATTTACCGATGTACAAGTCTGTATTTAGATCTCTATACATGCCCTTTGCCTCCTAGTTCTTTCCTCTATTTCCTTTTACTTTTTTCTTGTCCCACTATCATGCTCAACCTTCATTTGTGTTTCAGTGATTTCTCTTGGTTACATTACTGTTGATCATCCATACCAGGCCTCTCACATGCTCCTTACCACTGATTTTGGATCACTTGTTCTGTTGTTCCTGAGTTGGTCAACACCACCTCCTTTCCCCCACCTTCCCCTCCTCCTTGGCCCCCCACCTGAGTCATTGGTTTCTTTGTTTTCTCCTCAAGACTGTTTGCCCAGTCTATCTTATCTAGGTAGACCTGCAGAGATAATAATATGCACACACACAAAAAGACATAGCAAGATGAAGTGACAAATGAAAACAAAACAGCAGCAATAATAAAAAAACCAATGTATCTCCAGTCCTGTCCCCCTGTAGGGCCATGGGTCAGCAAGAAACATCCTGTCTCATAGTGGGGCCAGTCATATGGTCCTCTCTGTGCATTTACTATTCTGAGCAGGGATATCATCCTCATAGCTTGATGGATCAGATGTGTTTCACTCTCTCTTTCTCCCCCTTCATTTGCTCCTGTGTGCTCTATTCAGATATGTCCCTCTGCCTAAGCTACAGCTTCAGTGCTGTCCTCTAAAGTAAATTCTTTTAGGATGAGTGGCTGTCCACATAGTTCAGATTGGAGCCAGGCCCTCAGACCCCTCCATTGGCACCCCATTTCATGTGGTCATGGTGCATTCACATCCTGGAATACCAGATTTAAGTTTGGTCCCTCTTTCCCTGTGGAGCTTTAAACAATACCCTCCCCCAGGATGGCTTAGTGCCCTGTTCCCCTGCTATACATTGCTATCTTCCCCACACCCCTCCTGTCTAGTTGGCCACCATATGTAGCCCTGGATTTGGTCTTACCCTTGCCATACTACCTGGACCTCACCCTAGGGAATTTTATATACAGTAGCTTTTACTCTGTGTCCCTTTTGCACTTTTTAAAGCATACATTAGTGAACTCATGTTGTACTTGTCCTTTTGTGCTTGGCTTACTTTTCTTAACATAATTTCCTCTAGTTCTTCCCATGTGACTATATGCTTCATGCATTCATCACTACTTTTCAGCAATGCATAGTACTCCATTTTATGTATGTACCACAGTTTTTGTCCATTCATCTATTGATGACAATTTGGTTGTTTCCAACTCCTTGCAATTGTGAACTGTGCGACAATGAACATTGAAAAACAGATGTCTGTCAGTGGTTTGTTTCTTGCTTCTTCTTGGTATATACCCAGTAGGAGGATTACTGGCTCACAAGGTAATTCAATTTATATGTGTTTTAGAAATTGCCAAATTGATTTCCATAGTGGCTGTACATATCTACAGGTCCACCAGCAGTGGGAAAACAGCCCTCAAGATATCATTGGCTCGATAGTGGAAAGAAGGTAAAAATGAACCACACATACAACACAAGTAGATAAGACAGGTAGGCAGGAAAACACTCAACAAAAAAGGTATAAGATGACATCACAGAGTCCACAGATGGATGTAATAGCACTGAATATCAATGGTCTGAAATCTGGCATTAAAAGGCAGAAATTAACAGACTGGCTCAGAAGACTTAGCCCATCAAGTCTGATGCCTACAGGAGACACATCTCAAGCTTGCAGACAAAAACAGGTTGAGAATTAAAGGCTGAAGAAAAATATACCAAGAAAACAGCAATGCACAAAAAGCAAGTGTAACAATCTTAATATTTGACAAAATTGATCTCAAGGAACAGACCATAACAAAAGATAAGGAAGTACACTATATAATACTCAAGGAACATTTGACCAAGAGCCAGTGAGCATAACAAATATATATGTGCCCAATATAAGAGATGACATTGTGTGAGAGACCCACAAAATTTGTAACAAAACACTTCAAAAGATGAAAAGAAGAAATTACAGACTCAACAATTATAGTTGGTGACTTTAATACACCAGTCTCTGAAAAAGACAGATCAGTAGGAAAGAAACTCAGCAAGGAGGCTATTAATCTAAACAACCCAATTAGATGACTTGACTTGATAAGGTATTTTCAGAGCTTTCCACCCAAATGCAAAAAAATTCATATTCTTTTCAAACCCACATGGCACATATTCAAAGACAGACTATATGATGGGACACAAGTCAAAGGAGTAAATTCAGGAACATAGAGATTATACAGGTGTCTCTCCAGGATCACTGTGCCATCAGGCAGGAAATTGACAGAAGTATAGTGAAGAAAACAAGGGCAAACCATTTCAGGGTGAATAATTCTGTATTGCAAAAGGAGTAGGTATTGTCCCAGAAAAGAGATGAAATCAGGAATTTTCTAGAAACCAGTGCGAATGAAAATACAATGTTCCAAAACTTTTGGGATACAATCTTTGGGATATCAGAAGAAGGCTAATAGTAATAAATGCACATATGAAAAAAGAAGAGACTTATGGATTATATACTGACACAAACTGTACACCAATTAGAGCAGAGTCAGCAGAACAATCCTATATAGCAAAAGGATAGAAATAATAAAAATCAGAGCTGAGATACAGGAGAGAGAGAACAAGAACACTATGGAAAAAAATTCATATAGTTAAAAGTTAATTCTTTAAAAGGATTAACAGAATTGATAGACCGCTGGCAAACCTAACCAAAGAAAGGAAGAAACAAATGTCAATTGCAAGGATGAGGGATGAAACAGGGGGCATTACAATGGACCCTAATTAAATCTAAAGGATAATTACACAGAACTATGAAAGCTTGCACTCTAATGAAATCAACAACTTGAAGACATGAACAAATATTTGGAAACACAATCCCTCCCTAGATTATCCCCAATGTATGTCAAGAACCTCAACAGAGCCATAGCAATGAAAGAAATAGAAGGCTATTAAGGGATTACTAACAAAAAATATTCCCTCAGCCAAATGACTTCACAGGAGAATTCTACCAAGCATTCAGGGAAGAACTGACACCATTCTTACATGAACTCTACTAGAACATAGAAAAAGATGGAAAACTCCCAAGCTTTTTCTATGCAACTAGTATAACTCTGATACCTAAAGCAGGCAAGGATCTCATAAGAATTGAGAACTACAGACCAATACCCCTAATGAACATCAATGCAGAAATCCTTAACAAAATACTGGCTAATAGAATACAAAAGCACAGAAAGAATAATTCACCGTGACCAAGTGGAATTCATACCCAGGATGCAGGGGTGGTTCAATATACAAAAGATCATTAGTATTATTTGCCACATTGATAGGGGAAAAAAAAGAGATAAGAACCACATGATAATATTGATAGATGCAGAAAAAGCATTTGACAACATACAAAACTCATCCAAGACACTCAAGATGATAGGAATAGAAGGAAAATTCTTCAATGGTTTACTTTTTAACTAACTCAAAAGCTACCATCTATTTTCATCTCTTGGTATAAATCCTATGTAGATATTTGGAAGCATTCCTTATGGTTATAGTGATAAGTTGTTTTAGTAAAACAAAGAGAATTATAATGTAATTGCTTGGGTTTTAGAGTCAAGTCATATTATTAGCAGAGAACTATATACCCTTTGGAAAACAGTTCCTGGATGCTAGGGGACACTAGTAGAGGGAGAAACTATAACTGTGGGGGTCATACGTAATTCAATGGTCAGAGTTGCTCATCATAAATAGAATTTTGTTAGATTTTGTTAGTGATGAGATCCAGTATGGTGAGCAACAATTTATTTTAAGAAACAAGTAGAATATCCAGAAAGAGAGTTGAGCACAGGCCAGAGGGCACAAGTACATGGTATATGAACAAGTGCCCCAGACCTCCATATGACCAAATGCTGCAGAGATCTTTCCCCTTAGCTTGCATGTATACATAACCAGGGTGAAGAGGCTTTCCTTTATGATGAGGTAGTAGACTATCTTGGTATGTGGGTAAGTTGGCTCAGTGTATAGGTAGAAGACAAAAAGCAGAATAGCTACTGTATTATAGTCCCATTAATGGGTAGCCCTGAAATTCAGCAAGGGGGGAAAGTTCTCCATTGCCAAGTGCTTCCAAAGCAAAAATAAACAAATAAATAAATAAACCCATTTATTCTACTTCCTGATGATGCTATCTATGTGGAAACTGTGACATCCCCAGGATTTTCTTCGGGAGTGTCTCTGGATGGGTTTGAACCACCAGACTTGGCATTAGTCATCTAGTGCTTAGCTGTTTGCACCTCCCAAGGCCTGTACTTCAAAGAGTGTTTACTTTGTAATGGAATTTTAATGTTCTTGGAATATTGTGCAGAAAGAGAAATTCAACTCATCACCATCCAGTCAATTCTGACTTATAGTGATGATGTAGACCACGGTTGATGATGTGGTTGATGCCCATGTGGTGTGTTAGTCATGTACTCAAGATGTCAAATTTCATGATTGATATGTAGGGGTGGAGTCTAGCCTGTTAATCTGGAGATAGTCATTGAGTAGCTAAGGAGGCCTCTGTGTGGGCATGGCTTTCTCCAGAGACTTCTGGGAAATCTTGCTGTATTTCCCTGGTGGAGATGAGAAGTCATCTTCCCAGTTGTTGGGAGTTAGTCTCAGAGATGACGAACTACAGACAAGACAAGATGGCAGCATCCCAGGAGTTGGAGGAGCTGGAGAAGAAACCAAACGGCCTTGCCCTGGTGGAGCCAGACCTCTGAAGCTGGAGAAACCATGTGGAAACGCCTGCCAGCACTGAGATGCTTCTACCACCACTGGATGATGTTGATGGACCCTGAACCCTGGAAATGAGAAGCCATGGGGAGACCCTTGCCAGTGCTGGGATTCTGCACCCATTGACCTATGACACCGTGAGTTGGAAGGAGACTTTAGAGACTGGTATCAGGCATGTGGGCTAATATCAGACTTGTGACTTTGAACTGGACTGGGTTGAAATGCTTTCTCAATGTTCCATTTCCCTGGTATATAAACCTTACCCTTATATCCTTATATGTGTCTATGAATTTGTTTCTCTAGTCTACCCAGACTAACATATGTGAGTTTCCAAAACTTTAATTTATTTATTTTTAATTAATCAATATTTTAAAATTTATCAAGGATTCTATTCTAGTTAGATCTACTATCCAGCCCTGGTAAAAGAAAAATTTTTAACAACAACAACGAAAAAAACAACTTCACTGCCGAGTTGATTTCATAGTGACCCTATAGGTCAGAGTAGAACTGTCCAAGTGGGTTTCTGAGGCTGCAAGTCTTTTTTTTTATTATTATTTTTGTCAATACCTAATCCACATATCATACAATTCAATAGTTCAATCTTTCAATCATACCAAGAAGAATTGTACCATCATTACCACAATCAATTTTATAATATCCCTCACTCCTTGCCCCCATGGTTAAATCACCTTTAAATTTAATTGTGTAATCATAATCAGTTCAAGTACTTCTTTCCTCAAACTGTAAATATTTATTGGCATATAAGGTCTCATTTTTCTCTAGGGCAACAGCTGGTGGGTTTGAACTATTGAGCTTGTGGTTAGCAGGCCAACACACAATCCTGTGCATCACTGGGGCTCCTATGTAGAAACAGAAGTAACCCAGAATAAGACTATATATAGATTTGTGATTTGGCTGGATATACAGGGGGCTTGGAAAAAATACTTGCAGGTTAGTGATAAGATAATCTGAAGCAGAGGCATACAGATGACCTAATGGAGAGGGTACTAAGTGTAAGAATATCTGTATCACACATTAAAATCCAATAGAGTGCATCCATATGGAAGGGACACTGAAAAACCAAGGAGGCAGAACAACCACATCAGTTGACATCAGTCTATTTCTGTTATCAGTCACTTCTGTACAAGAACAATGAGCTCTTGATGAAGCCTATTCGGATCTATATGGGCTTCCATTCACCACAGATACTAGTAGTTTCTGTTATTGTCAAACTCTGATCCACTCAACAACTGAGCCCTCCAGATTCTCATCTCTTCAAAAGACCAATTAGTCACTTGAAACTGTATTGGCAGCAACATGATCCAAGGAAAGGTTATTATAGAATCTGCTTTAGAAATCTGCATCAGGATCAAACTATCATACTGGGTTTATATTTGGAAGTTTTTATTTCCATTTTGATTGATGACAGAGATGCTTATTTTAATCTCCCTTATTAAAAATTAATTCTTAGCCTGACAGTCTACACCAAATCAAATGTTGCTGAGTCTTGCTCCCTAAAATGGAAACTGTTCCAAATTGAAATCAGTCATCAATCAGTCCTCAGTATGGCTAACTCATTTTAGTTAGATCTGAGTGCTAATGAAGCCGTATTTGAAGTCACTGACCTTTTAAACCATTTTATTTTAGGAAAGCATATTTTATACTTAGGATGTCCTGTGTAGAAGGAGCCGTCTGGGACCAGCTATCTGTTTGTTTCTCTTTGTTTGTTTGTTTCTCACTAAAGAAAAACTAGTTTGCTTCCTGGTAAAGTCGTGGATTACAGATTGGGGTTCAAATCACAAGTTTGATGGTTCTAACCCACCAACTCCCCCCAGGAGACACATGGCACTCTCTAATCCCATAAATATCGATAGCCCCAGAAACCTGCAGGAGCAATTCCACTGTTCACTATAGCCTCGCTGTGCTTCAGAATCAAATCAATGGCCCTGAATTGCTGCTTTTCTTCTGTCTACTTAGTTTCATTTTTCAATGACCCATTTTGTTAGGCCGGGTTGACTAGAGAAACAAATCCAGCGACATTCATATATGTGTATGAAAGAGCATTATATCAAGAAGTCATTATATATTAAGTACCAGCCCAGTCCAACTCATCCATACATCCCATACTAATCCATAAGTCCCTCTGCAAACTTACACAGTTACATGCGATAGTGCAGAATGCAGGAAGATCACAGGCTGGTGGTGCGAAGTTGTGTAGAGCCAGTGACAGTGGAAAATATGGCAGGGCTCCAGCAGCTCTCAGAGTAGCCAGCAAACATGGAGGTGAAGACAGAAAGAGAGAGACAGAGACAGAGACAGAGAGAGAGAGACAGAGAAAGAGTTATATATCTTGGTTGCACTTCCAAGGGAGGTCATCAGGCTGAGACTTGATTGACCAGCTAAACTCCATCCAATGTGGAGTGATTCAATCACTTTGAGTCATATTAGATAGCTGAAGTGTTTATTGAATGAATACCAATGAATAATTTCATAAAACATATTTTTAAATGAGCATTTTTTAATCCTCCATCTCTGCTCTCCTCTATGCCTAATCAGTTATTACTTTACTTCATCCACATGTTTAAATACATCTCTTTTTCTACAGCTGCACAACCTCAATCCTAACCCTTGTCTCCACCACCTATCCATTGACTGCCAATGTGTTCTCCACAGGGCAGCGAAACTTTAGTAAAATGAATCCGATCACTTTATACTCCTGCATAAACCAGTCTAATGGTTGTCCATTGCTCTTAGGGTAAAAATAAATATATTTGCAACAAAGTCTTTCTGGACACAGACTGCCTCGTCTTCCTCCCAAGGAGCGGTTGATGGGTTTGAATCTCTGACCTTGCAGTTAGCAACCCAGAGCCTACCATCCGGTGCCACCAGGCAGGGAAACAAAGTCTTTGAGGTCCTCCAGATTGATGTTCCGCCCTCCTCTCCACCTGTGTGGTCTAGGGTCCTATTAGGGATAGTGACATGGAAGGTAGGTCCAGGGTGCTTCTTTAGGATAAACTATGATTAAACAGGAACATACTATTTATTTAGTTTTAATACTTATGTGCATCAGTTTTGAGGGTTAAGGGAACACATTCGATGCCACCATTCTCTTTCATTCTTTCTAATTCTCATTGAAGCATGTTTTCCCTTCTTCATTAGTCAAGTATTCCAACCATCTTCCTATCCATGAGGTTTTTTGTTTTACCTATTTGCCACTCTTTCTACCTGTAGCCATTTTATTGATCTAAATGCAAATCATGCTTTAAATTCCAGGATAAGTATTATTTCCTCAAGAAATACTTCTCTGATCCTTAGCTGTTTTTCCCATTTCAGGATCTGTCCTTCAACCCCCTAACAGTCTCTGGCTATCCCTTTTGACTGTGTTGCTAAGGCATTGTGTTCATGAAACTGTGCCTGTGCCTTAACTCCTTACTTCTACTCAAGCCTCTGCAACTTACTCCCTACTGCATATTTATACTTCTCTCCAGACCTCAGGCAGCCATTGTGGATAAAACCAGAATAGGCTAAAATAGTTAGCTGGATCAGAATGAGTGATTCACCATTTATAGAAAAACCAAATTGTTCCAGTATATTCTCCTCTTTTGTACATAAATACAACATGTGATTAGAAAAGAAATTGGACTCATTCTCAATTTGGGGCATAAGCAATGAAAGAGATTTTAGGTAGCTTTAATGTAAGTGGGATTTTGACTCAAAAAGAATGTTAATGTGGAATCCAACCACACAATGGAGGAAGGATGAAATAGAAGAGTCAGCCATGTGTCGTCTATGATTTGGGGCTCTCGTGTCTTGTCTTGAATTCCCTCTGATGATTGGAATGTCATACTCTGTAAATCTTTACACCAGGAACTCTGGTGGTGTGGTGGTTACATGTTGGGTTGTGATGCACATGGTCACCAGTTCTAAACTACCAGCGGCTCCGAGGAAGAAAGACTGGGCTTTCCACTCCTGTGAACAGTTACAGTCTTGGAAATCCACGGGGGGGTGGGGGGCGGGGGGGTCACATGAGTCAGCACTGACTCAATAGCAATGAGTGACTATTTTGGTTGGAAATATAGAAAGATGGTAGATGATTGATAGATAGAAAGATAGATAGATGATAGATAGATGATAGATGATAAATGATAGATACATAGATACATAGATAGAGATAGCTGCCATCAAACTGACTAAACTCAAGACAATCTGATATGGTTATCATGCCAGTACTTCTCACTGAGGGCTTTCCTAACCCTCATTGGACTTCTAGTTTGACTCCTCTCTCAGTTGAGTGCTCCAGCAGTTTGAAATCACCAGCCATGCCAAGGGGCGAGAAGAGGCTTTCTATTTTCGTAAAGTTTGAGTCTCAGAAATACATGGCACCGTTCTGCTCTATCAAAAGGATTGCTACAGACCTGATGGCATGCAAAGTTGGGGATGATGCTTCTAAAGAAAGCAAGTTAGAAAATAGTCTACTGTGACCCTAATATTCTATTGTGACTGCCTTAGCTCCTTCTTTTAAGTTAAAAGATGGTTTTATTTTGGGATCTTACTGATCTTATAATAACCCTTACATCATTTTTACTAAGCGCATTTGTATATATGTTGCCATCATTATTTTCTAAAAATTTTGTTTCTATTGAGTCCTTGGACTCATTTCTTCTAAGTAGATTTTCAGGCTTTTCTTCCCAGACTGTCTTGAATTGGAAATTCTGTTGAAACCTGTCTATTATGGGTATCCCTGCTGGTACCTGAAATAATGATGGCCTAGCTCCCATCATCCCAGCGACATGCATTCACTATAGTATGACAAACTGACAGTTGGGTGGTAGCTTAATCAGTACAGTTGTTATATTTTATGAGTGCATATTGTAATCTTAGGAGAGCATTTAGAAATTGTAGGACATGAGTCGTGACAAAAGCCTCAAAGATTATTATCTCATTTCTTCTACCCAGGAGGGTTCAACTTTTGCATCTCATCCACAGAAATGTATATTTTTGAAGAACTAATAAGATAAAAGATAACTTCAAAATATAAAACATCATAGTTCATAAAGTACAAATCTCTTCATTTGAATTATATTGCTCATTTTTGAATTGCTAAATGATGCAAGGTTGGAAATTGAATTTCTTTGAAATTATCCTAGCAGCTTCAAATGTGTCTCAACTCTTTATCTTTGTAGTCTAAATTTTCTTTGTAATGACTTATATATTTGAAATTGATTTGGTGTATTTGCCAGTTTAGTTCATATTTACCTAATTTTGCTTCTTTTCTTTTTGCTTATATTCTTGTTAAAATGGTTTCTACATGTTAAAAAGGAAGAAGCTACTTGACCAAATTTGCCTCGTGCATAATTTTCCCTTCTATTATATACAGAAGATAGGTCATTAGCAAACAGATTCTAATCCATTTTATTTAAAAACTGCTTTATTAAGTAGTAGCTATTGACTTATTCCAAATTTCTTTATATGTATAGAAATACATCTAATACATACAGGTAAGTATGTATACTTCATATATATTAGTAAGTTCTTTAAAGTTTTTTTTGATAGTTACAGGTAAATCAATCTTGTATATAGGGTGAAAATGTTCTCTTTTTTCTAGTCTGTTATCACTACAGCAGTAGCAATTGCTTTTTTGAACATATTTCCTTCCTTCTGTTTCTTTTCTTTTGTTTTATCTGCCATTGTGACCTATTTTTGCTTTCTCCTGTTTATTTGAACTTTAGACCTTGATCTTGATTGCATTTGTCCACCATATATACCTTTTCAGTTCAGAAGAGGTTACTTGTTTCTAAAGGCTGCATGCGCTGGAATCTTTGTATTCAGGCCTGTACAAGTATGAGATGATTTTAAATAGGAAGTAGTTAATTATAAAAAGTAATTAAAATACCCACCCATAATAGATTGGTCTTTTGGATATGTAAGAACAAATGCTAGCATCAGAAAGAAAACTAAATTTAACCCACATGTGTAAGCCATTTATTTAGTAAATGCATAAAATAATACAAGTTCATTCATGAGGAGCATTCTGCACTTATGAAATCAAATACATTGCCATCGAATCAATCCTGACTTATTGGAACCCCAAATGTTTCTGAACCCCAAATGTAACTGTTTCACAGGTGTAGACAGTCTAGTCTTTCTCCCTCAGAACTGCTGGTGGATTTGAATTGCCAACCGTGTGCATCGAAGTACAGCATATAACTAACCACCATACCACCAGGATACCTGTCCTGTCATTGTTCCCACATAGTGAACTGTGACACACAATTGTAGTTTGCAGTGTGACCAAAATGCAGTCATGCACCACATAACATTCCTTTGGACAATACATGACTCTAAATGCATTCTTAGTGCCAAGAGGTTTAACAGAGTTCAGAAATCCCCCTGGCAAACCAGATTCAGCAAAGAACACATACCTTCTCACCCTCAATTTTTATATTTCATCTCTCTTATATACAAAGCAATTGTGCAATTATACATGATACATATGGTACTTACATAAAGTACTACATATATGTGTGTGTGTGTGTCTTGATAAACACCAACTGTGGCAGTTACATAGTCTCCTGTCAACTTGAAAAGGGGTGTATTCTAGCCTGTTAATCAGTGCCACAGCCAATCAAGCCTCTGAGTGGGCATGAACTTCTCCTGAGGATTCTGGGAACTCCTGTATTCCTCCCTGAAGGTGGAAGCTCACTGTGCTTCATCTTCCTGCCGACAAGACACAAGGAGCTACACTGATAAAGTTAGAGTCCTGGAACTGGAGTAGCCACATAGAGAACCACACCAGCACTGAGATTCTTCTACTGCCACTGGATGCAAAGACTTTCTACCTACAGGCCTGTGATCTTCCTGCATGTGCTGTCATTGCATATGTTGTCTGAGTGTGAATAGGAATATATATACTGGTATCAAACTTGGGTTAATATTGGGCTTAAGGACTTGATCTGGGTTGGCACGTTTCTTAATATGCAATTACTCTTTGATATGTCTGGCACTGTGTCCCATGGCTTCTTTCATAAGTTAGAGCTAAATGGCCATCTTTCTTTTCTTTTTCACAATGATATGATTTTTTGTTCTTTGATGTCTGATACCTGATGCCAATGACACCTCGTGATCACACAGGCTGGTGTGCTTCTCCCATGTGGGCTTTGTTGCTTCTGATCTAGATGGCTGTTTGTTTACTTTCAAGCCTTTAAGACCCCAGATGCTATATCTTTTGATAGCCGGGCACCATTTCTTCACTACATTTGCTTATGCATCCATTTTGTCTTCAGTGATCATGTCTGAAAGGTGAGTATCATGGAATGCCAGTTTAATAGAAGAAAGTGTTCATCCATTGAAGGCGTACTTGAGTGAAGACTCAATGTCCATCTGTTACATTAATAATAAGCCTATAAATATGTGCACATAGATTTATTTCCCCATCTTCATGTATAAATATATTTACATATGTATATGCCTGTATTAGACCTTTATAAATTTCTTTGCCTCCTAGTTCTTTCCTCTATTTCCTGTTACTTTCCTCTTGTCTCACTTTCATTTTCACTTTGGATTTCAGTAATTTTTCTCAGTCACATTGCACTTGATCAAGTCTTACTAGGCCTCCTACGCCCACCTCACCATCGATTTTGAATCACTTGTTGTTCCCTTGTCCCTGGGTTTAACACCCACTTCCTCCCACCCCCTCTTTCCCACGTCTCCTGAAACTATTGACCCCATTGCTTTATTCTCCATATGCTTATCCCGCCTATCTTATCTAGATAGACCCACAGAGATAATAATACACACCAAAAAACAAGATAGAGCAAAACAAAGCAATAAAAAAACCAACAAAACCAATGACAAAACAAAAGAAACACCTGTAAATAGTTCAAGGTCTATTTGTTGACCTTTAGGAGTCTTGTCCAGTTTAGTCTGGAAAAATAGACTGGCCCCAAAGCATATTTTTCATATCCCCTTAGGACTTCCTTGTTCCTCTCCCCTTACTGTTCTGCTGCATGTCCAGAGTGTTTTGCCTTGGTGTGGTTGAGTCAGATCATGTGTAATTTCTGCACTGTGTCTGCAGTATTGTCCCCTCATAGGGCTATGAGTCAGTGAGCATTGTCATGTGTCACAGTGGGGTGGTAAATAGCCAACTTAAAACAAGGTAACTATCTAAGCTTTCATACTCTTTCACCATGAAGTACTTGGTTACAGGCTGCTGGCACTTTTTGCCCTTAGCAAAGAAGGGGCTGCAATAACCCCTGTGTCATTTTGAAGAAATTAGGGTGTGTCAGCCTTTAAGAGCAAAACATGCAGAAACTGGAAGATGGAACCTAGAATTGATAAAGAGGACCTGAGGGGACTCTCTAATGAAGTGACATAGTAACTGAGATACTGACTGACATGTAGTTAGTGGGTTCATCTTCCTCTCTTAAGCCAACTTAAGAATTTAGGCTATTAATTGGAGTGCAGAATCATTATGCTTCAAGGACCACCAATTTTCTTTACAAATTGCTATAGAAATTTGTTGGATCTCTTTGATGTTTACAGCTGTTAGTTATTCCAATGGCAAATATACTGCTTCCAGCCCAGATAAAAAAGGAATGGGGAAACATAAGCCTGCTTGCCTGGGTGTTACAGCAGTGGCTGTAACTACTAATTTAAAGGCTACTGCTTTGCATTTATCCAGAGGTAACTCAAAAGAAAGATGTAGTTAAACATGGAAAGCATTATGGAGGACAATTTTACTCTGACATACACGAGTTCATCACAAATCAGAATCTATTTGATAGCAACTGGTTAGTTAAATTTACATGTCTGACCCACAAACACCAAAGTCGTAAACTCTCCGTTTGTGATAGTTAGGTTTTATGCTAACTTGGGTGGGTCAGATTCTGCCATGATAGGACCTAACATCATGGACTGGGACCTTAACATGATAGAATCTTCTATGAAGCAGTTAGACTGTTTATCTGGTCACAGTCTTCGTATGACTGAGAGAGGTTTCACTTAGGAGGTGGCCTCCTTTTAGTATCAATTGACCACTGGGGCTGAGTCCCAGTGGTGTAGTGGTTGTGTGTAGGACTGTGGCCCACAGGGTTGGTGGTTCAAATCATAGAACACAAAAATAGTATTGTAATATATTTAGTTAATTTGGAAACAACACAGGATTCGGGACAAATTGTTAAAAAGTGGGATGTCTAGAGGTTACCTTATCTTGTATAGAGTCTGCAGTAAGATGTCAGCAAACTTTTGAGATAGAAAAGGCAATCCTGTCCCTCACAACAATTTAAATTTTACTTGAGAGCCATAAATATATTTTAAAAGACGAATGATATCAGCATTATCTGAATATCTTTTAAATGTAACTATGATAGTTTTATTCACATTTTCAATCTGAATAATATCTTTTAAATGAAATTATGATAGTTTTATTTAAATTTTCAATTTTACTTCAGAGGTACATGATGTATGGACCAAAAGAGCTACATATGGCATATAATTCATACATCATACAATTTAATAGTCCAGTCACATCAAGAAGAGCTGTACAATCACCACCACCATCAGTTTTAGAAAATTTTCTTCATTCTAGTACCCATCCTTATTATCCCCCCATTGACCCCCGTCCTCACCTGCCATACCCCCAAGGAACCTTTAATCCAATAGATTCATAGATTTACCTACCTGGATTTCATATGCAGGCAAACATTAAAAAAAAAAAGAATAGCAAAGTAAAAGATAAGAACCTCAATCAAAAAGAAAGCAGGCCATATTTTAAAAACAGGACAATCTTAAATGGATCATAAGGAAGATCAAATAATGGGGTCTAAATTTTAATCTGACTGCATCTGCAATAATCTACTTTCCAATGCAGTCTGCATATTAGTAAGACTATTCACATCTTGGGTCCATGGCCAGAGAGGAGTCACTAAGGGCCTTACGCATGTGTATCTCTCCTTCACGTTTTTTTTTTCTTTTTAGAAACTGAAACAGCTTTAAAATGGGTCAGAACAGAGATCGAATGATAAGTTATTTCATGTTGTCCTATGTATGCTTGCCCTAATTGGCTTTACAATACTCTCTGAGAGAAAACAGGGCTGTTCGCAACCTTCAACTATGATGGGAGCAGACTCACCTGAGCCTAAATCCATGTGTAGATCCTGCAAGTGGATCCGTCATCCACAGGCTTTTGAAATCAGAGATTCCCAGCTTAAGCTTTGATGTCTTGTCCTCCTTTAGATTTGGATTCTATGGTTTACAATCTTTGTATCACACCGGCTGGTATACTTCTTCCATGTGACTTAAGTGACATCTCATTGAGATGAGTGCTTGTTTGAAAACAAGTCTCTAAGACCCCTGAAGCTATTCTTTCTGATTTTAGTAGCTTCACTACATTTTGCAATAGCATTCTTATCTTCAGTGATCTCATTCATAAGGTCAAGCATCAAGTAGGGCCATCATAAGAACTAATTGTCATTTGGGGCTAAAATTAAGTGCAGGCTCAAAACCTATCCATGCATCTGTTATTTATATATGCAGATATTCAAGTATAAGCTTAGTCAAATATCAGCTGAGGCACCTAATTTTACCACAAAAACCGCATTAAAAATGTGGTGAAAAAGTTGGCTTATACACATATA
Organism: Nesogale talazaci; assembly: GCA_004026705.1. Taxonomy (NCBI): domain Eukaryota; kingdom Metazoa; phylum Chordata; class Mammalia; order Afrosoricida; family Tenrecidae; genus Nesogale; species Nesogale talazaci. The sequence goes on from PVJH01000587.1 coordinate 16,638, forward strand.
TACATATGTCTCTTGCTTACCTTAGAGACATCATTGTCATTTTATATTAGAAAATATTGTCAATCATTCCTCTGGGACATTATAACTCCACTGACAGTGTATGAAGTCGCTCACTTCTAATGATGGATTTGGGTTCTGCCTCTGGTTCATCAACCTCCTGCTATATTGCCTGCAGATCCCAGGAGTCCTTAGTAGGCTTCCAACCTTGTATTCATCCAGCCTGTAATTCATGGGCCAGTGGTCTTCAGACTTCCTGTTTTCCAAGTCATACAGCTACAGGAATCAGGAGAAGCCTTTCCCTTACATCGTTCCCATATACTTGAGCCAGACTGGACATACCTACTTCTATAACTGTGCAAGCCATTTCTTAAAATAAATCTCTTTCTATATACATACACATCCTAGAGTCACTGGTTTTTCTTCTCTAGAGAACCCGGCCTAACAGCACTCCTTCAATTCCCAGTAAGTGTTAAAAATACGACCATGCTCTTCCTATTGAAGAACCAAGTTTCCTCCTAACCACTGTACTTTCTCCAATATCCCTAGCACCTGCAAGATTCTGTTTGTTAATGTGGCTGTCAGATCTACTTAAGGAGGATCAGTTCTCTTATGATTAATATTTGTTGTTATTAAGTGCCATCGAGTTAATTCCAACTCATAGTGACCATATGTACAACAGAACAAGACACTGCCCAGTACTGCACCATCTCCAGAATTGTTATGCTTGAATCCATTTTTGCAGCCACTCTGACAGTCCATCTCATTTGAAAGTCTTCCTTTTTGTGACTACCCTTCTATTTTAACAAGCGTGATGTCCTTTTCCAGGAATTGACCTCTCTTGATACCATATGCAAAGTACTTGAGCCAAAATTTCAACATCTAAATCTAGGAAGAATTCTGTAAGCCATAATTGTTTGTACTTCTGGTTGTCCGTGGTACTTTCAATGGTCTTCCCTAACTTCATGAATTAAAATGCACAAATTATTCTGTGATCTTCTTTATTTTCTGTCCAGCTTTCACAGGCATATGACATGGTTGAAAAGACCATGACTTGAGGTGGGTACACCTTAGTCTTCAAAGTGACATACTTACTCTTTAATTAAAAGAGGGTTAGTACAGCAGATTTAATTTGCCCAATTCAATAGGTTGTTTGATTACTTGCCTTTAGTCGTTATAGAAGTAGTGCGACTGAGTGGTTTTCAACCATCAACCTTTAAGTTAGTAGTTAAACACAAATCCTTTGCACCACAGAGAGACCTATTGAAAATGACCATGACATGCTTAATCAAGACCAGATTATACAGGGCCTTTAATGCCTCAATTTTTCTGACTGATGCTTTCATAAGCATTGATTTTTGATACAGGTATATTAAATGAAATCCAACAACTTCAATCTTTTCTACATTTATCATTATGTTGCCTATTGGTACAGCAATGAAGAAAATTATGAATGTTTAATATTTAGAAATATGAGAATCTATGGAAACTACTGACATGTAGGTGTTGGTGGAAATATTTAGAAGGAGCAGAGAGATTTTCCTGCATGAATCAGGTGCAGTGACTATAGAGATATTGTTATTTTGTGCTGTTGACTTATAAGTCATTCTGACTTATAACAACCCAAAGCATAGAGTAGAACTTTCCTACTGGGTTGTCTTGGTTATAAGCTTTTTTCTTTCTTTCTTTTTTAAAAATCATTTTATTGGGGGGTCATACAGCTCTTATCATAATACAAACATACATCTATTGTGTCAAGCACATTTGTACATTTGTTGCCATCATTGTTTTCAAAACATTTTCTTGGGCTGAGCCCGGTGGCATAGTGGTTGTGCGCGGCACTGCGGCCCACTGGGATGGAGGTTCAATTCCGGCTCCCAGGAGCAAAGGCTGGGCCTCCTACTCCCACCACCTGAGGGCAGTGATGCCTAAAAAAAAAAATAAATAAATAAATAAATAAATAAATAAATAAATAAATAAATAAATAAATAAAACATTTTCTTTCTACTTGAGCCCTTGGTATCAGCTCTTCATCCCCCACCCTTGCTTTCTCCTTTACAAACCCTTGATAATTTATATATTGCTATCATTTTTTCATGTCTTACACTGACCAAAGTCTCCTTTCACCCACTTTTCTGTTGTTTGTACCCCAGGGAGAGGGTTAAATTGTGATCACTTTCCCCTTCACTCCCACCCCTCCACTCTCACCTTCCTTTTATCCTCCTGGTATCGCTTCTCTCAATATTCCTGAGGGGTTTATCTGTCCTGGATTTCCCATGTTTCCAGATTTTATCTGGATGCATGTACATGCACTGGTCTAGCCAGATTTGTAAGATAGAATTGCAATCATGATGGCAGGAGTGTGGGAGTGAGGAAGCACTAAAGAACTAGAGGAAAGTTGTATTTTTCATTGGTGCTACACTGTACCCCGACTGGCTTGTCTTTTCCTTGTGACCCTTCCATCAGGGATGTCCAATTGTCTACAGATGGGCTTTGGGTTTCCACTTGGACCCCCCTTGTTCTTTGATGCCCAAGACCCGATCTCATCTACACCTCATGATCACATGTGCTGATGTGCTCCTTCCATGCGGACTCTTTTCCTTCCCAGCTAGGTGGCTGCTTGTTTATCTCCAAGTCTTTAAGACCCCAGATGCTATATCTTTTGACAGCCGGACTCCATCATCTTTCTTCACTACACTTGCTATGCATCCACTTTGTCTTCAGCAAACATTTTGGGAAAGTGGGCATCACAGAATGCCAAGTTATTAAAACAAAGTGTTCTTGCATTGAGGAAATACTTGAGTAGAGACCCAATATCCGTCTGATACCTTGCTACTTAACATATAAATATATGAACATAGATCTATCTCCTGATTGTTATATATAAATATATTTACATACCTGTATGTAGACCTCTATAAAAGTTCTTTGCCTCCTAGTTCTTTCCTCTATTTCCTTTTGCTTTCCTCTTGTCCCACTATCATGTTCAGCCTTCATTTGGGTTTAATAATTCCTCTCAGTTACATTGTCTTTGATCAAACCCTACCAAGCATTCTACACCCTCATCACCATCAATTTTAGATTACTTGTTGTTCCTTTGTCTCTGGGTTTGTTAACACCCATTTCCTTTCCCCTGCCTTCTCGCTCATGTGTCCCCCTGGATTATTTGCTTTACAGCAGCAGATCACCAGGTCTTTGTCCTGCAGATCAGTTAGTGGGTTTGGACTCTTACTATTTGCACCATCAGGGGTCCTTGACTATTTATTATGCCAGTGCCTTTTACACTAAGCATTGAGAATCTGTAAAGGGTGCAAATGCTTGACATCCTCAGTTGCTAACTGAAAGACTAGAAGATCAAGTCCATCTAGAGGTAACTTCAAAGAAAGTCCTAATGTTATTCTTCCTCTAAGAATACTCATTTACAATTTATGAGACTAGTTCTATTCAGATACACATGAGGTCACCAGGAGTTGGACAGGACTCAATGGAAACTGGTCTTTAGTAGAACATTTAGAGCATTGCCAAAATATTACTGATTTGCTTACTTCAAGTGGACCTCATTTCGATCTGCCTTGTATTCAAAGCATCTCAAAAGTCTACTTATTTAATAATAAGTCACATATAGCATCATGTAAATCCCTTGAAGAGACAGATTTCCATAAATGGTTGAATTCAGTTGTTTGTTATTCCAAGGCAATTTGTTCTACTGCAGACTCAGTGCCAGTGGTGGTCATTAATGTTATTTGCCAAATGTTTTTGTTTCTACCCATCTGACCAACAAGCAGTTTGTCATTTCCGGTGTTTTTCACAGTGATACCCTCCAGATATTTCTCTCTCCCTCTGCATGGTGACTGATAAACTTTTCCATCAACTTGAACCCTTGAGTGACCACAATGTATCAAGCTCTCCCTTCTTTAACCTCACTTTGTCCAAGTGGATATGAAGCAAGACATAGGAATAAATCTTTGTTGTTTTAAGCCTTTGAGCTTTTGATTTTGTATCTTGATCATTTTAATGACTCTTGACTGATGTGCATCCTGCCGGGAAAGTACCATTATAAATTACTAACTGGATGTAGCAAGGGAAGGAAAACACATCTGAGGTGGTGTATATCTGTCCATGGAGCATGCTGGATATCTTGCCTTCAATTTCATAGTCTTTACATTGCTTAAACTCCCATTAAGCTTCCTCTAATAGTGGTATACTTCACTACTGCAAACCACTTAGTAACATGCTTCTTAGATAGCTTCCCAGCAGGGCTCTATTTCAAGATAACATAAGCAGACCTAAAAATAATATGGTTAAAATATGTTGATGACTCCAAGTGAACTCAGAAAGATCAGAGAAATTTCCAAATTTAATTTAACTTGTCACTCTCAGCACAATGGTAGAGAAAAACATCATGTAAGCTATATCTTTATACCCAGGAGATTAAACTAAGTGATTTTAGAAAACCACTTAGTTTACGGAATTATATCACACTGTGAGCTCAAATACATTTTCTAAACTAATCTTGGAAGACTCAAGGGACAGCCATTGTGATCTCTGAGAACTGTCGATGTTAGTGATTCATTATTCTTGTGTGCATCTTGCTAGGTGCTTAATATACTGAACTTGTTCACTGAATACAGGAAGTTCATGAAGTGGAATTTGAGACCAGAAAAGTTTCAGTATTTCACGTACACATATTGGTAAATGGCAGATTAGGGATTCATACTCAGGCCAGGCTTTAATGGTTGTAATTGCAGGGGCTTGTGGTGGATGTTAAAGAGGACTTGGGGTCATTAGGAACTTTGGATCTACTGGGATGATGACTAAAAAACAGACATTTCCTCATATGAATTTGAGATAAACTCTGACAAAGTTAAACAAACATAGCAGTGAGTTCCTTTTGTAAAAAAAAAAAAATTCCTCTGTGATTTCCCATTATCCATCTGCACAGTCATATTAGCTACTCAGTGATATGGCTAGAATGTTCATTACTTTTCCTTAACAATTAAGTTTCACACATTAATAGAAGCAGAATAGAAGTCTCAATCCTCCTCTTGTGCACTGAATCTCTGCAGCTCCTGCATGGTCCTCTTTTAATTCCACAGCTTTAAATGTACTATTTACTCCAATTGTACCTGAGAGGGAGATGTTTTTATGATAGTACAGAAAGAAAGAACTTCACCTACTCTTACAGGCTATTATTTCTCTTAACTTAATTGGATCATAAACCATAAGCAGGCACTGGAGAAGTTCAGACAGATATTATTAGCCCGAATATAGAATGTACATCTCAGATATCAGAATCTTAAAGGAAAAAGTGCATCCTTGACATGTGTAAAAGGCTTTTGTTTGATCTCATACCTCTACTGAATTTTTAGTGGTATGGTCCCAAACCTCTCTTCTGTAAATAAGTGGTCTTTTGTTTTTGTAATAGTTCGTGGTTTTGTAATTAAAAAAAAGTAATTTTATTGGGGGCTTGTGCATTCTTATCACAATCCATACATCCATCTATTGTGTCAAGCACATTTGTAAATTTGTTGTCATCAACTTTCTCAAAACATTTTCTTTGTACTTGAGCCCTTGGTATCAACTTCTCATTTTTCCCCTCACTCCCTATCCTCCCTCACTTACGAACCCTTTCTAATTCATTTGATTCATATTTTTCCATGTATTACACTGATCAATGTCTCCCTTCACCCAATTTTTTGCTGTCTATCCCTGAGGGAGGGGGTTATATGTAGATCATTGCCCCCCCCCCCATTTCTCCCCCTTACCTTCCTGGTATGGCTACTCGAATTATTGGTTCTTAGAGGTTCATCTGTCCTGAAGTGTATGTGTTTCCAGCTCTTATCTGTACCTGTGTTCATGATCTGGTCTAACAAGGTTTGTAAGGCAGAATTGGGATCATGATAGTGGGGCTGGGATGGGAAGAGCATTAAAGAACTAGAGGAAAGTTATATGTTTTATCAGTGTTATACAGCACCCTGACTGGCTTATCTCGTCCCCACAATCCTCCTATAAGAGGATGTCCAGTTGCCTACAGATGGACTTTGAGTCTTCACTCTGGACTCCCTCTCATCCACAATGATAAGATTTTTTGTTCTGGGTCATTGATGCCTGATACCTGACCCTATCAACACCTCCTGATCACACAGGCTGGTGTGCTTCTTCCATGTGGTCTTTGTTGTTTCTCATCTTGATGGCTGCTTGTTTGTCTTGCTTGTCTTTAAGATCCTAGACACTATATTTTTTGATATCTGGGCACCATCAGCTTTCTTCACCACATTTGCTTATGCACACGCTTTGTCAGCAATCATGTTTATAAGGTGAGCATCATGGAATGCCAGGTTAATAAAACAAAGTGTTCTTGCAATGACTAGTATTGGAATAGAGGCCCAATGTCCACCTGATACCTTAATACTAAACCTATAAATATTTGTACAGAGATGTATTTCCCCAATGTCATATATAAATACATTTACATATGTACATGCCTGTATTAGGCCTCTACAAACATCTTTTGCCTTTTAGTTCTTTCCTCTATTTCATTTTACTTTCCTCTTATCCCACTATCATGTTCAGTCTTCATTTGGGTTTCAGTAATTCCTCTCAGTTACATTGCCCTTGATCAAGTCCTACCAGACCACCTACACCCTTTTTGTCATCGGTTTTAGATCACTTGTTCCTTTATCCCTGGGTTTGTTAACACCCACTTCCTTACCCCACTTCCCTTGCTTCTTCCACTTCCATGTCCTCCCAGAACTGTCAGTTCCATTGCTTTCTCCTCCAGATTGTTTATCAATAAATGGTTCTACAGTTGCCTGTACTGTGTCAGTCTGGGTAGACTAGAGGAACAAATTTCAAAGCCACGCATATGGATATAAGGAATGGGTTTATATTCAAGGGGAACAGGACATTGAGAAAACATCCCAGCCCAGTCCAGCTCAAAGTCGCAAGTCCGATATTAACCCATATGCCCGAAATCAGTCCATAAAGTCTCCTTCTGACTCACAAAGTCACAAGTCAATGGGTACAGAGTCCTGGCACTGACAGGGGTCTCCCCATGACTCCTCGCTTCCAGGGCTCAGGGTCCATCAACAGCATCCCGTGGTGGCAGAAGCAACTTATCACTTGCAGAGGTCTCCATGTGACTGCCCCAGCCTCAGAGGTCCGGCTCCATTAGGGTAAAGCCGTGTGGTCTCTCCACCGGCTACTCCAACCTCCCAGACACCGCCATTCTGTGCTGCCTGTGGTTAATCATCTCTTCAACTAGCTCCCAACAACTGAGGGAGATAGCTTCTCATCTTTACGAGGGAAATATCGCAAGATTTTCCAGGAGTCTCAGGTGAAAGCCATGCCCACATAGAGGCCTCATCGACTACTCAATGGCTATCTCCAGATTAACAGGCTAGACTCCACCCCTACATTTCAATCATAAAATTAACATAAGCACATGACTGCCATATGTACCAACTATTTTTCAGATTTGATTGTTTCTCGGTCCTCACCATGATTTTCTTTGTTTTGGTCCTTGTGGTCTCTAAGCTATTGGTGTCTCCCAACTCTGGTTCCTTTTCCACCTTGTTGTCTAAGTTTTTGCCTTAAAATATCAATCTGATCAAATTCCCTTCATCCATATACTTATTTGTTGGCTCCCTACTGCTCACTTAAATCAAATCCAGAATCACCCATTTCAAATCATGGAGACCGCATGTGTCACAACAAAGCAGACTAACTCCATAGGGTTTGCTTTGGCTGTAATCTGTATGGAAATATCTCCAAGCCTTCCTTCCACGGTGCTGCTAGGAGATTCAAACCACTAGCCTTATAGATTGGTAGACATGCATAAACAATGGAAGCAGCCCCTAGAAGCTTCAGGTTGCCATCAGCGTGGTCAGGGTGGGGAGCTTAGGGCATGCCTACAAGTGGATTCCAAATTGTAGTGACCCTCCAAGGCTGAACGGTACTGCCTTCCAGGGCTTCCAAGATCATAAGATTTTTTTTTTTTTTTTTAGGCATCACTGCCCTCAGGTGGTGGGACTAGGAGGCCCAGCCTTTGCTCTTGGGAGCCGGAATTGAACCTCCATCCCAGTGGGCCGCAGTCCCGCGCACAACCACTATGCCACCGGGGCTCAGCCCAATCGTAAGATTTTTTAAAAATAATTTTATTGGGGGCTCTTACAGCTATTATAACATTCAATACATCATCTGTATCAAACACATTTGCACACATGTTGCCACATTCATTCCCAAACATTTTCCACGGATCACCAGGTCTTTTCTCCCACAGTAGCACTGGTGAGTTTGACCCACCAACCTTTCAGCTAGTAACTGAGCAACCACTGTGCCTCCAGGAGTTGGGAGGATTCGGGAACATGCTAACATCATAGCCCAACATGCCAGACACCTGGCAACCTGGTCCCAACTTCCTTCCTGAACTCCCTTTCCTCATACCCCCTTCCCAACCCCAACCAAGAGGGAAATCACAGAACCCCTCTCTTTTCAGAGTAGCTCATGATTTTTCTGTTCACTGTGATTTAGGACAGAACAAAAATGCCTTTCTCCTGGCTTTGCAGCATGGAGAATTCTTTACTTATCCAACCTAGTTCAACTATCGACTCTTCGGCAAAGTCTTTCCATGGTGCCCTCAACAAAGTTCATCATTCTGTTTATGAAGTTAGCCAAGCCCTGCTCCCAATGATAGCATGAACTTCAGCTTATCTCTTCCGATGTCTCTCCTTACTAAAGTGTGATCAGACCAGATATTTTATGCATCTTTGTCTTTCCCATGTCTAGATCTTGGCACGTAGTAGACAGTCAAAAGTGTTTGTTGCTTTATTCTTATTATGCAAATTACAAATCCACAATGATAACTCAATCATAGGAGGCCAACAATAGGTACCTCTGATAATGGAATCTTATAGCACCCTGATGAAACAAAGCAGGCCATCCTCCGACAGGATTTTGACACAAATACCTGGGTAAGCAGCACTGCTATTTTGGGCCTCTTGTCATCTCCTACTTGCCTTCAGAACAATTGGAGAAGGAGCTGTGTGCTGGCACTGCTGTTTGTCTTCCTGTCACCAGCAGCCTGCGCGTCGTGTGAGGCATCCTGGTTCAGAGCAAACGGAGACAGATGGCACAGTCCTAACGTAGCATTCTTGATAGATAAGCTTCAGAGCTGCAGGTTAACAGAAAGCATTCTTTCCAGGGTTCATGAATATTCATTAACATCAACACACAATCTCTGCTCAGAACCAGAAACCGTCAGCATGGGTGAGAAAACCTCACAGAGCTACAGTCATTTACTTGGGAAAGATTCCTAGAAAATTCTACTTGCATTTATGATCCATTTCCCGTCCATAAAGGCCCAATTAAAAATCTGTCAGCTCCAGGAAGCTTCCTTCACTGCACAACCACAGCGAAGTCTGAGACTCAGTCAACCTTCCCTAGGGTTTGAAATTTACCACTGTCAATATTTCCCCCAGTTGTTGCCAATTACCATAATATCCTGCCTGCCAAAATTCATTTATCAATCAGCTGTGAGTTTCCCCCCTCGTTGACAGCTCTGTTCATCTGCCCCTCTTCCTGTGACACCGAACATATGGATGGACTCGTTCTGCTGTAGCCAGTTGAGAATCAAGCTTGCCTTAGCTTGGTTAATTAATTCTTAGAATCAGATACAGTATTTGGAAACTGTCATTGCTGCAATTTTAACTACTGTGATGGTTTATTTTATGTGTATGGCCCTTCACTCTTTTACTGGCATAATTTGTGGCTCATTTCATTAGTTTAGCAGATAAAATATGCCCCAAAACTGAACTGACTCATCAACTTTTTAATGTGGTGTCACAAATATGCTTTTGATCACAGCTTGAGCTTCCTGCTAAACAACGTGGAAGAAATTAGAAGGGATAAGATGTATCTGTGTTGTGTGATGGGTTTGTTTGGTCCCTTGTCTGATAAAAATTCGTGTTTGATAATACTATTAATTTCAGTTATAAAATTGCCACTTTTATAAGTAATTTTTATATCAAAAGTAATATCATAAAGACTGGGGCATGAGAATACTTGCATTCTGACATTTTGGGTTCAGGCAAACTAGACTCTGAAAGTTTAGAATCTTTAGCTGTCTAACATTCCATTTTCATGGGTTTTAAATGAAGGGGATGGGCCAAATGGAATTATACAGTGTTTTCTTTCTTTTTTGCTTTGTCTTTTTCCTCCTTTCTTTGTCTCTCCTTCTCCCTCCGACCACTTGTGTGCCTCATCTGCTGCCCAATTTTCTTGCTCTGCTTCTTATCACCATTTTCTCATTGAACCCTTCCAGAAGTAGTGAAATTGTGCTCCCCACACACATGTTGTAGGTATATGGGTCATAAATAAATATTCCCTCTCTCTCATTTACAGGGTATTGTGACTATGCCCTACCTAACTTCGTAGTTTCTACCAGGCCTTTGATAGGTAGAGAGAATGAAATGAGTGTCCACATTTTTTGTTTGTTGGCTTCTGATTTACCTCCAGACCCAGCCTGGAAACCAGAAGATGAACAAAATGATAAGCGAGTGGGTTTGACTAATACCTTTGTGCATACTGTAACATGTTGCTTTTTTTTTTTTTTGCAGACAAAAGTCTGTGTAAATTATGTTTACTTGTTAAATTTTTTCTCTTTTCAAAGTTCTAGATGATCATATTTCAGATGGTTTCTCTGTCTCTGGGAGGTGTTTGTGTCTGTGTGTTTTTCTGATTCATCAGTTTATGTTGGAGGACCAGAAAGGCTTCCCCCAACCCCCTGGATCTTTTTTCCCACACTGTGAGGAGGGAAATGCAGAAGAAGGGATGTTATGTTCTACGAATTGTTTGGTGGGGCAAAGGGACACATCCTGATGTAACTACATTTCTATTCTTAACTCTCCATATAATTGAGTTGGCAGAAAATTCAACTTCAGTCTCCTCTGGGAAGACTCCAGAGTTCATAATCTCACGTTGGCAGATGTGATTGTGCTCAGAAAGGAGCCCTGGTAGCACAGATGGCAGCAAGGCCAAAGGTTCAAATCTGCCAGTTGCTTTGCAAGAGAGAGACCACAGGCCTGGAAACCCTCGACACTGTTGCTATGCGTCAGTATTGACTAAATGGCAGAGGGTTTGGATATTTGGCTCAGTGTGTGTGTGTGGATGTGAGGCTAGTGCTTGCTCATTTGTCCACATGAGTGAAAACTGAGAATTTGTGGTCCTGTATAGCCGAATCACCTCAGGTCTTTACAGAGTGATGCCTTAATTCAGGGATATCGAAAACATGTTAAGCTGTCCACATTCACCCTTTTCTACATGTAATTCCAAGCCATTTCTTCTCCAGGAGCTTGTTACTTTCCCGGGATGAGTGCTAGACATGAGAACTTAGGTTGCTCCTGCCTCTGAAACATCAAAATTTTCTCATTCCACTTCCTTTCTCCTCTCGTTTCCCCTCTTCCTACTTCTCCAGAGACATGCCCCTCCAAAGAAGGAAATCATGCTTGGTAGAGTGACAACCCAAAAGAGGAAGGTCTTCTGTGACTTGGCTTGACCCTGTGGCTGCAACAATGGGTTCAAGGATAGGGATAAGTGTGGGCCTGGGGAAGGACTGACTGGGCAGTTTTTTGTTCTGTTGTCCACCGTGTGCTTTTGCTTGGATCTGACCCATGGCTTCTAGCCATAACTTCTTTCTTTCTCGCACTCTTCCTCTCCATCTCCATCTTTTTCTGTCTTCTTCTCCCACTCGAGTTCTCTTGCCTTTCACCCCTTTTCTCTTGCCATTCTCCTCAGCTCAGGGGAATCATTGTTGTGAATGAACAGAGACCCACTGATACCTTCCCTTGGATATCCAATAGACATCTCAAATGTAACACATAGCACACAGGACTTCTGAGTTTAGTTCTCAAAATAGCTCATTGCTCAATGGTTCCTCATCTGAGAAAATCTTACTTCCCACATTCACAAGCCCCAAACTTGAGAGTCATTCTTAGTTTTTCTCTTTTCTGCATCTTCCTTGTGACCATTCTTAGCTAGTTGTTCTCAACTTCATTCCTTACCTTGCCCTCCTGTACTTTGGATCACAAGTGACTGACTTCCCATGATCCTTTGGCCATCAGTTTCCAGCTGCCTTGGGCCTCAGAGGCATTGGCAGAAGATTGGGAGGCCAAGGAAAAGAGAAGCCAGGGTTTCTCCTCTCTCCTTTTTTACTTCAGGGAGCACCTTCAGCAATGGCCGCCTCTCCTCCTGCCTCCAGTGTCCCAATGGTTAGGTCAACTCTAGTCTCTGCCAGATGGCCTCGACTCCTGGACACCAATAATACTTTTCTACTTTATCCCTCCAGCAGAGAGACAGTAATGGCTTTCAGCTATAACTATCTCCTGAAATATAACCCCTTATAACATGGTTTTTAACTCCTTTGTCATTTGTGTGTGGATTTCCTCCTTGCATTCTCTTTCTCACGCCTTTTTGGTTAGAGTGGTGTCAAATGTCCATGCTTAAACTGTCAACAGCAAAGGATCTGGGATGAATGTGAGTGTCTGACATTGGTTCGCAGACACACTGTAAGAAGGAGAGGAGTCCACAAAGCTCTTGGTTGCCTTAGTTCTCATTTCCCCCTTTCATCTACTTATCACCAGTAGCTAGTCCCTTTACTTCTTCATCAAAAGAGGAAAAAGATCCAGATATCTATTCAGCTTATGCCTCTCATATTTGAGTTTCTTAGTGAGTATTCTTAGCATGTTTATGGCTCCCTGAAAGCCTTCTGGGTTGGGAGTGAGATTAGAAACTGAGACTTGATGTGCTTTAGCATTTTTGCTTAAGAGTTTTATCTTTTCTTTGGTTGTCACTGCCTTTGTTTTAGTTTAGGTTATGCCCTTCTTTGATTGCTGTGGGTAAAAACCTCTGACTCGTCTTCTTTTCTATTTGAAAGGAGAAACTCCTAAAGCAGAAGTAAAATAATTTATTTATTTATCTACAATGCCATAACAGGCACCACGAAATGATATTGGATAGGGATATGCTGTTAGGAGATAAAACAGTAAAGGACACCAGGAAACTAAACATTGTAAAAGTCCAGATGACTTCTTGAAGAGAAGAAGTTGTGCCCTGAAAGGAAGATGAAAGAAGAGTTCTTCTAGGAACTCACGATCACTATTTCGTGACCCAAGAGGTTGAAACATGAATCTTTATAGTTATTTATCAAAATTTGTGTGCCTGTTTATATGTCATTTCTGTGTTATAGCTCATGATTTTTAAAAAGGTTAAAACATCAGTCATAGCTGCAGAGTCTAGGAAAATATTTCTTAAAATAAAATCAGATGCTGCTTCTCACAACCTTCATAGTCTCTGGTGATTTTTGAATGCAATTCAAATGAGATCCAAAGACTTCGCTGTGCGCCCCAATGTTCTACAAGATCTCCTACAAGTTGGTCCTTGCCCACTAAGTCCACCCACTCTTCCCTTCTTTATGTTCCTTGAATAGGTTGAGCTGAGGCATACCTCAATATCTTTTTTTGCATCTGTTCCTTCTGCTTAGAATACTCATTTCCATGTTGTTCACAAAGCTTAAAAAGTCTGATAGCAGCGTGATTAAGCACCCACCTGCTAGGAATAAAAAATCCGTGGTGGGAATCCAACGACTGTCCTATGAAAGAAATCTGTCACCGTCAGCTGCCTTTGGGAAAGCCCAGGGGGCAATTCTACTCTGTCCCGTAAGGTTGCTGGAAGGGATACTTTGATTCAACAAGAAGGAGTTGACAAAAGACAGTGCCATCAATTCTTGGTTCATTATTGCCCAGTCACCTTTCCTTCACATCAGATCTTCAAAAGCACACGTGACCTCCCATCCACCCCACTCTCTCCCTACCCAAACTCAATCTCATCGTCTTGCTTCCCCCCCCACCCCTATAATTATCATTAGATGATGGCTTCTTGCCAATTTGCTCATTTACTTCTTTTCACCTTCAACTGGAATAAGAATTCCATGAGGGAGGAAACATGTCTTGCTTGTTTATTTTTATATCCAAGATCAAAGAACAGTATTTGGCACATAGTAGGTACTTATTTGTTGAATACATACTATTTCTTCATAGCCGTCTATGTCTGTGAGTGTAAATGGTCTTTTCTTAATATATCACTTTTGGGGACACCAAGGCTATCACCTACATAGATTTAAGTCAGGAATCAAACAACATTCACAGTGGCAAAGCCAGTAAGATATGTGAGCAACTTTTAAGAAAAGGGTAGTAGTGGTGGTACCTATGGAGCTGGAGAATAAGAAGCTCATTTAAAAGGGGAAGAATTGATTCATTTCAAGCTGACTGTAGTCACAAAGAAATAGAGGCCCACAGGCCAGAGCATGTACACAGGTACAGATAAGAGTCTAGGTCAGATAAACCCCTCAGGAGCAGAAATGGGAGTAGCAATACCAGAAGGGTAGGGAGAAGGTGAGGGAAGTTGTGGTGGGGGGGGGGGGAAAGAAACCATGGAAGAAGGGGAGAGTGGTCAGTGTTAGAAATGAAAATAATAATAATTTATCAAGGAGTCATAAGGATGGGAGTGGGGGGGAGACTAAAAAGAGGAGCTAGTACTAAGGGCTCAAAGAGAAAATAATGATGGCAACATATGTACAAATATACTTGAAAAATTTATGTATTGATTACTATAAGAGCTGTAAGAGCCTCCAATAAAATTATCTTAGAAAAAGAAAAGAAAAAAATAGAGGTCCAATAAGCCCCATTATGGCCATATCTAATTTTCAAGAGAACATTTCAGATTTATATTCAAAACACTTCAAATTATTAAACACGAGCTCAGGTTTGTAAAAATGCCATTTGGACAAAGTAAATACATCTGCAGGCCAAATTCAGCCCTGAGGTCACTGGATTTTGATTTGATTTAAGAAAGTAGGACAGAAGCTCCTGATCACAGACTTTCTCTGGTGCAATGAAGCATGGAGCCTGCTTTTAGGCTGAATGGAGAAAAAGGAAAGAGTAAAGTAAAAGTTTGTTCATGATCTCAGCATAATCCTCTCATGGTATTTTTCTGAGTGGTCGTCTGTATGACTTTTTCCTACATCAAGTTGCTAAAATGAGTTTGAATGGGAGGAGCAAGAAGGTATAATTTTATTTTAGTTTCAAAGCTAAAGGATGTCTTGAAAAAGGGATGGTAAAGAAGATGCTCACTGGTACAGATAGGAACTGGAAACAGGGAATCCAGGAAAGAGGAACTGCTGAGGACCAGTGGTGAGAGTGGCGATACCAGGAGGGTGAAGGAAGGTGGGGTAGAGAAGGAGGAACCAATAACAGGAATCTGCATATAACTTCCCCTCCGGGGGATGGACAGCAGAAAAGTGGGTGAAAGGAAATGTTGGATAGTGTAAGACATGATAATAATAATAATAATTTATAAATTATCAAGGGATCATGAGGGAAGGAGAAGGGCATGTAGGGGAAAAATGAGGAGTTGATACCAAAAGCTCAAGTAGAAAGCAAATGTTTTGAGAATGAGAGGGCAACAAATGTATAAATGTGCTTGACATAATGAAGGTACGGATGGATTGTGATAAGAGTTATATGAGCCCCCAATAAAATGACAAAAGAAAAAAAGAAATGGAGAAAAAGGCATGGAAGGTGGGACTAGTGGAAAGTAGTACAGCCCATTCCTATTTAAGGTAGAGTAGGAATATCATGTGACAAGGAATAGAAATCTACCAGAGCATGGTTATGCCTGTTATCCCAAATGAAAAGCTTCCATAATTTCAAATAAGTATCCTATTTCTCAGATGATGCATGGAAGGGGTTTCATCTCTGCTTGCTTTGTTGGATGTTGAGATGGGCTTCTAGTTAACAGATGACCTAAAGAATTTTCATTTGATGCAAGTGCCTGTTATAGGCCAATAACCAACAAGTGTTCATGTTAAAGATAAGTTGCCAATGTAGACACAAAATTTTGAATCTTATAAAAGAGAATTAATTTGTATATAAATATAAATATGTAGATGTAAATATCTCTCTAATATTCAAATTTTAGTCAGGGCTTAAATATAAAATTAAAATGAAGAGGAGGAGGACTTGATGAATAATAACCAGAATACAAATAAAGTAAGAAGAACAAATCAGACATGAAAACATAGTGCTGGCCCTGACTTGAAGGGAAAAGCTAAGAGAAAGAACTAAATGAAAACCTAACGTTCAAATGGAACTGTGAAACCAGGAGATAAAAGGCAAGAGAAGCATGGTTTAACAGCAGCAGGAAAAAGTAGGTTTATGCCCAGATCTGGGAAGTCTCACAAATTTTGCCACATGTCATGTGTTTGAAAAAGCTGAGGTTAACATACAAAATGTATAGCTGGATCAGAGTGACTTTTCTTACTGATGACTTCCCCTGTTTCTATTACTTTGGTGGGAAATGTAGAAGTAATTATCAGAAGAATTTTTTAAGCTTAGTATTGACAAGTGAAAAGGACTTTTTCAAAGACTATTATCATTTGTGTGGCAAAGAAATTTGGAAAAGTGCTTGTGTCCTTGAAACAATACGTTTCATTAGGGAGTTCAGACCCCTCATCTGATTTTAGGACGTTTCTGGTCATGGGTCTGACCATTAATACCATCCATCTTTTCATGTTATTATGATTTGCTAATAAACTAGCGGGTTTAAAATGCAGCCAGATGTCATGTTGTAATATTTTTTTGTCTCTCCACTGGTCACACAGCCAGTCACATCAGTATTTATTGATTTGATGATTCATTCTAAAGATATGTGGGACATGATAACCACAAAGAGCTATGGGGTGCTGCCGAAGGCAGGCACTATGTTCATTGTTTGGCATTCAAGTTTAAAGGAGACTAGTCTCTATCTTCAAGCCATCAACCATCTATGAGTTTGTCATATAGTGGTAGTGTTTTAAATACATTGGTATTTTTAAAAATCATTTTATTGGGGGCTCATACAACTCTTATCACAATCAATAAATACATATATTGTGTGTAGACCACATTTGTACATCTGTTGCCATGATCATTCTCAAAACATTTTATTTCTACTTAAGCCCTTGGCATCAGCTCCTCATATTTCCCCTCTCTCTCCACACTCCTTCCCTCATGAACCTTTGATAATTTATAAATTATTATTATTTCATCATATGATACATTGTCCAAGGTCCCTCTTTACCCACTTCCCTGTTGTCCATACACCAGGAAGGAATTATATGTAGATCCTTGTAAGTGTTTCCCCCTTTTTTACTCCATCTTCTTTCTACCCTCCTGTAATCACCACTTTCACTACTGGTCCTGAAGGGATCATCTGTCCTGAATTTCCCATGTTTCCAGTTCCTATTTGTACCAGTGTTCATTCCCTAGTCTAGCTGGATTTGTAAAGTAGAATTGGGATCCTGATAGTGAGGAGCCGGGGGAGAAGAAGCATTTAAGAACTAGATGAAAGTTGCATATTTCATTGTTGCTACACTGTACCTTGACTGGCTCGTCTCCTCCCCATGAACCTTCGGTAAGGGGATGTCGTTTCACCTACCGATGGGCTTTGGGTTCCCAATCTGTACTCCCCCTCACTTATCATGATAGAATGTTTAGTACTATGATGCCTGATACATGATCCCTTCAACACCTCATGGTTATACATACTTGTGTGCTTTTTTTCATGGGAGTTTTGTTGCTTCTGAGCTAGATGGCTTCTTGTTTACCTTCAAGCCTTTGAGACCCCAGATGCTTTATCTTTTGATAGCCAGGCACCACCCGCTTTCTTCACCACACTTGCTTATGCACACATTTTTCTCCAGTGATCATATCAGGAAGGTGGGCACGCAATGATTTTTAGTTCTTTGATGCCTGATGACTCCTTTGATGCCTTGTTGTCATACAGGCTGCTATGCTTCTTCCATGTGGGCTTTGTTGCTTCTGAGCTAGATGGCCGTTTGTTGAGAGAGGCTTGATAGGGATTGATCAAGAGTAATGTAACAGAGAGAAATTACTGAAACCCAAATGAAGACAGCATGATAGTGGGACAAGAGGAAAGTAAAAGGAAATAGAAGAAAGAACTGGGAGATAAAGGGCATTTATAGAGGTCTAATAAAGGCATGCACATAGGTAAATAATTTTTATATGCTGATGGGAACTAGATCTATGTGCATATACTTATAGGGTTAGTGTTTAGACAGCAGATGGGCATTGGACCTCCATTCAAGTACTTCCTCAATGCAAAAACACTTTGTTCTATTAAATTGGCATTCCATTATGCTCACCTTTCCAACATGATCACTGAAGACCAATCTGTGCATAAGCAAAAGTGGTGAAGAAAGCTGATGGTGTTCAGCTATCAAAAGATATAGTGTCTGGAGTCTTGCACTGGTATTTTTAATATCAACAGGGTAACCTTCAATTAAACTTTTAGGGTAAGACAGTCCAAAAAGAAAGCCCTGGTAATTTCCTTATGAAAATTTTTGTGTAAATGAGTTCCTTAAAAATTATCTCCTTTAGACTTGATTCTTTGGGAAAACAATTCAAGAAATATTTTTCCTAAACACTACACTAGTTTTGACCTAGTTTTCTACTCCAGTAGGATTTTTCAATTTTATCCAGGTTGACTGGAATTCCTTGGGTTTTATGGATTGAATGTGTTGCCCTAAAATGTGTGTTGTAAACACTCATCACTATGCCTGTGGTAAGGAATCCTGGAGGCTTATTGGGTTAAGGGTTGGGTTGCTAACCACAGGTGAGCAGTTTGAAACCACAAGCCACTCCATGGAACAAAGATGAGCTTTCTACTCCTAAAAAGAATTGTAGTCTTAGAAACCCACAAAGCACAGTTCTACTGCATCCTGCAGGGTTGCTATGAGTCAGAATTGATTTGATAGAAATGAGTTTGAAATTGAGTCTACCTGTGGTAAAGAAGTCCTGGTGGTGTGCTGTCACCTAAGGATTGAGACCACTAACTACAAGATTGGTGGTACAAAACCACCAGCCACTTCTTAGAAGAAAAATGAGGCCATCTGTTTCTTTAATCAAACAATGATGGCAATATGATGAAGAAAAAAGCATCAGAGTTTAAATAGTAAACACCCATTTTGCATAAGGTAATGGAGGACATTGGAAGTCCCAAATCATCTGCAGTGTAGCTAGTCAGATTAAGCTTCTGGCAGATCCTCTCTAGACATAGACAAGTGATTCGAACAGCTTTACTATTAAACAGAGAGTATGGTAAACTTGATTATGGTTGATTAAACCATGCTATAATATGATACTTGGTCAGTATACCTCCCTTTGGATTCAATCTGAATTTACATTAGCCTCAAATATTTCTCACTTGTTCCATGACAGAAATTTCTTTCATGGTTTTTAAATATTGCTGGTCGTCTTTTCTTTTTATTCTTAACTTTCATATTATTATTCTTTGTCCTTTCTGTTTCATTTTTAATTTTTTTTCTGTTAGATTTCTCAGTGTATGATGCACAGGAGGAGTGGATTGATAAAGACAATAACTGATGCAATGGTTTATCTGGGACAGGGCTGGGGTTGGGGGAGGAGAGAGGAATTAAAGAGCAAACAATGACTGTAGGAGGTGGTGGGAGCACTAAAACTGATTGTGATGGTGTAAATATTATTTGTGAAAGTGATTTCACTATGGCAATGCATGATATGTGAATATTACCTAAAAAAACCTTCAAAAATAAATAAAAGAAAAAGAAGAAAGAAACTAAAGGACCAATGGTTAGCATAGGTCGTTTGGCTTAGAGGACATTGAGTTTAAGTTTATGTTAATAATAGTCGAATAATTTGGAAAAGGATATTACTAGTGATTGGACAACATGAAGAATATAAATAATAGCACTTAATAATATCTACAGAAGTTGTAAGGTTGGAGAATGTTTTATTGTGTATATTTAAAATGAGAAAATGTTCTAAAACTTATTGCGGTACTAATTGTACAACTCTTCTTGATATGATTGAACTATTGAATCATGATATGTGAATGAAGTACTAATAAAACTATTTTTAAAAAGATTTTCAACCTCTTAGAAACCCTACAGATGGTAGCTATGAGATGAGATCATGACTTGTCTATTAGTGTACCATATGGAGACAACTCAATGTAAAGAAAATAAAAATCTTTACAATTGGGCCAATAAAATAATACCATGGGGCTGAGCTCCGGTGGCGTAAGTGGTTGAGTGAGGGACTGCAGCCCGCAGGCTTGGCGGTTCAAATCCAGCAGCGGCTCTCAGGAGCAGTGCTGGGTAGCTCCCATGACCACCAGCGGGCAGTGATGTCCCTCCCCCCCCCCCAAAAAAAACCCAAAAAGCAATAAAAAAGAATACCATATAAATGGAGGGGAAAATGATGTTTTCCATGATTTCATCTTGTTTGAATTCATGATCAATAGTCATGAAAACTCAAGTAATCAAATGATTGGGCAAACCTATTGCATCAGAACTTCCTAAACTTTTGAAGAATAAGTATATTGCTTTGAAGACTAAGGCCAACCTCACCCAAGCCATTGTATTTCCAGTGACCTCATGTGCATGTGAAAATTGGACATTCAATAAGACGGCTGAAGAAGAATTGATGTATTTGAATTGCAGTGCTGGTGAAGAATATTGAAAAGATCATGGAGTACCAAAAGAACAATAAAACTGTTTGAGAAACAGGCACAATTCTTAGAAAAGAGAATGGGAAAAATTCATCTCACATACTTTGGACATGTCATCAGGAAGGACCAGTCTCTGGGCAGCAAAACAAAAAAAAAGGTGCTTCAAGAGATGAGTTGACATGGTGACTACAGCAAAGGGCTCAAACAGAACACTTGTGATAATGGCAGAAGTTCAGGCAGTGTTTTGTTCTGTGATACTTGGTTGCGATGTGTCAGAAGCAACTCAACTACACTTAACAACAGCAACAAACTTCAAGGGTCCAAAGGGCATGTAACTTAACCCTGACGTATGCCATAGAACACTTGCTCTAATGCAGAAAAACCTACCAAATTCAGAGAAAACATAAGAATGAGATATCTTTAGAACTATGGAGGAGGAAGAATTTTAAAGGATAGAATAAACTGTAGAACCCACTAATAAAACAATGCTTAATTTTTCCTTATTTCATGTGTTAGTTCTCTTGAAATCAGTTGCTTTTAAGCTCCAACATGAAACTTTCATTTTTTTTTAAAAAAAGAACAGCACAAACTATTATGCCAAAGATGATTTTATAATTGAGTTAGTCACCTTACAATAAGGTATCCCTTGAGATCTTAGCAGGACAATCATTTATGGTGGTTGATATAAAAAAAAGAAGGGTATGAAGTTCTAGTGAAAATTCAATATATAAATGTATTTTAATACCACTTAAATAAAGATCAATATAATAGCTTATGCTGTTTACTTGGGGCTAGAGAATGGAATTTCGTCCTGCTTGGATCCACTATCGATACTCGTGGAAGCCGTAGTCAAGAGATCAAAAGACGTATTATTGCCTTGCAATAATCTGTTGCACAAGAGCGCTTAAGAGCATCGAAAAGTTACATTGATGACTAACGTGTACCTGACCCACGCCAAGGCATTTTCATTCTCCTCCTAGGTTTGTGAAAGTAGGACATCGCATGAGGAAGACCGGGGCAGAATCAGCACATTTGGAGGGTGATGCTGGAGAAGAATATTGGAAGTGCCATGGACTGCCAAAAGGACAAGCCAGTCTGTACCAGCAGGGTGCTCCTGAGAAGCCAGGATGATGCGACTTCATCTTACACGCGTTGGAAGTGTCGTCAGGAGGAGTCCGGTGCCTGGAGAAGGACACCATGTTGGGTGAAGTGGAGGGCAGCAAAGAGGAGCACGCCCTCAGGAGATGGGTTGGCACACTGACTGTAACAGTGGGCTCCAACATCACAACGTTGTGAGGATGGCAGACTTGTGGTGCACAAGGGCACTGTGGGTCAGCATGGGCTTGAATGCCCCTGAGGACAACAGATATTCCAATACATTATCTGGCTCTTTGTTCTGGTCAGAGACAAGCAGGGCAGGGGGGTGAAGAAATGGAGCTGGTGAAACCACTTCAAGGATGCTAGAAGAGGCCAGACACCCCCCGCCTCCCACCTTCCCCACTCCTCCTCCTCACTCCTCCTCACCTCTCAGGCCCAGGCTCAGAAGACCAGCCATTACAGATAAGTTTGAACGCTGTTGCTCAGCTCCGGATCTACAGACAATAAAGTTGTGGAAAATTCCCCAGCTACTCCCTGCCCCTACACCTGGGCTATAAAATTCTCCACCTCTCCCCCGGACAGTGTGAGGTTCACTGGGGACCCATGAGCCTCACCCTTGGGAGCTCAGGATGCTCCCGTCCCTTTCCCTGCTCTCCCTTCCCTCCCCGGGCTCTGAAACAAACCTCTGAAGCTGTTCTCTACTTTTGCTTGCTTGCTTCCTGTCGCCAAATCAGCCTCACGGCTATTTCTTACCTATAATGGTCATGTCTTACTTTTGTTGTCATAAATATAATCCTTTCTAGTTAGACAAAATTAATACACGATCTAAAGATAAGACATCAATGAAAAAGAAAAAAGTAGAGTTAAGTTGTGGTCTGTGATGTTTCTGATTCTAAACCCAATGATTTTTCAACACACAAGAAAGGAATTATTTTTTGAAATTATGCATATATATGTTTTTTCAAAGTAAACCACCTAAGTTTCATGGTGGCTTCACTATCTCATTAAAGCTTCAAAGGGTCACAATTTGTAAATTCAATTGTCCTCATTGAAAAAAAAGAAGAGTACCTGTTTATATTTACCTTATAATTTACTCAGAAAATAATATCCTAAAACTCAAGATGAATTAAATACATATGTGGCAGTCATCTAACCTGGTGTCAATTTGAGGATTAAGAGTGTAGGGGTGGAGTCTCGCCTGTCAATGTGGAGATAGGCAATGAGACCTCTGTGTGGGCATGGCCTTCTCCTGAGAATTCTGAGAAATATGGTAATTCCTACTTGGAGGCAGCGACATTGTCTCTCAGTTCATTTCCTTGGAGGCTTTTTACTGACAACACTCACCTGGCGACTCTCTACGGAAAAGGCTTACTTCCTGCAAGACATCCCGAGGGGAAGCCATATGGAGCTACCCTAGTGTCCGGAGCTAACCAAGCCACATGGATGCAACCAGACCTCTGAAGTCAGAGGAGCCACTTGGAGACCCCTACCAGCGCTGAGATGTTTACAATACCACTGGATCCACAGGCATTCTACCCATCTGTATTGTGTTTGTCTTGCATTTGGCATCATTGCATATCTTTCGTGAGTCTGCATGGACTGCTAATAGCAGATTTGTGGGTTTGAACTAGACTGGGTTGGAATGCTTTTTTAATGTAAAATTACTTTTTCTATAAAGTGCTTATATGCATATGCATATGTATATATATGTGCATATATACATATGCATATGTTTCTCTAGTCTACCCAGATTAACACAACATATATTCAGAATAAATCTCATTGTATTTTTTAAATCAAGTGCTTACCTTTAATATATACATAGGTACAAGATAGTATATACATAGACACACATTATTAGGAAATTTTAAAAGTCAATTAAATTTAAAGCTATATTAATGAAATAATTTTTACTCCCTAAAAGGGACCATACTCATGTTTAGGTAATACGAATAGAATTTCTATTAGAGGATTCCACAATTGGGTAGATAGATAACATGGAATTTTTAAGAATTTAAAAGTTTTATTGTAAATTCACTGCTTAGGCAGTTAGCCCAGTAATGCTTAGTGAACGAAATACAAAATAATTTCAGCATTTCTGAAAAAAAGAAGTACCATCAGAAGTAAGAAAGTAGAAAAATCCTTATGTCCTTTTATTTGAAGGGCAATGAGCCAAATAAGAAGTTCATAGAAATTACAATTTTCATTAGCATTCTCTACAGATAATAAAGTAGGGCTAAGCCCTATTGGCATAAGTGGTTGAGTACGGGACTGCAGCCTGCGGCCTTGGTGGTTCAAATACAGCAGCGGCTCTCAGGACTGGCACTGGGTAGCGCCCACGACCACCAGAGGCAGTGATGCCCCCCAAACAAAAACAAAACAAAACAAAACAAAATAAAGTAAATAAAATTCACATATTTATTCTTTAGGCTAAATGGGCTGGCTGTTCAAATGTTTCTTAACACTTTAACAGCTGAAGATGTAAAACGGAACAATGCACTATTTGACAGAAATGAAAATATCTGGAAGCATTTTTAAATTAAATTTTCTGATTCTAATTGATCTAAGAGGTAAGGGAGAGGACTAGGCAGTCAGGGAATAGTGTAGCAATGATGAAATACACAATATCTCTCTAGCTCTTCAATGCTCCCCCCACCCCAACACACACACTAACATGATTCCAATTCTACTTTACAAATCTGGCTGGACTGGAGGATGTACACTAGTACAGATAGGAACTGGAAACACAGGGAATCCAGGACAGATGAACCCCTCAGTATCAGTGGTGAGAAGAACAATAGTGGGAGGTTGGAAGGAAGATGGGGTAGAAAGGGAGAATAGATTGCAAGGATCTACATATAACCTCCTCTCTGAGGGAGGGACAGCAGAGAAATGGGTGAAAAGAGATGTCGGATGGGGTAAGATATGGCAAAATAATAATAATGTATAGATTATCAAGAGTTCATGGGGAAGGAGACCAGGGGGGAAGGGGTGCGGGAATGAGGAGCAGATATCAGGGCCTCAAGTGTTTTGAGAATGATGAGGGAAACAAATGGACAAAAGTGCTCGACACAATGGATGGGTGTGTGGATTGTGAGAAGGGTTGCACGAGCCCCCAACAAAATGATTCAATAACAATAAAAAGTGATTCACTTGAGGACTGTCTAATACAGCAGCACTAAATAACTAAAACATCAACCAAGCCTTTAAAAGGTTGTAATTTTAAAAAAACAGAATTTTTTTCAAAACAAAAAAGGTAACATAATCAACAAATCTTTATTGAGTAACATTTCAAGGCCAAAGATATAGAGCAATAATAGAAGGCAAAATTTCCCATCTCAGTGGCCAATGTTCTAGTGGGGGAAGCTAAACATAAATCCTGCATAGCCATGAATCCACCAATGCTTCTAACAAATGACTAGACACAGCCCCCAAATATCTACAAATAAAAAAGACTGAAGCAAAATGGATACATTGGGATTATTATACTGGCAAAGAATACTGAAAATCCCATGGAATGCCAACAGAATAAACAAATCTTTCTTGGAAGAAGTGCAACCAGAATGCTCCTTGTGGAGCAAGAATGGTGAGAATTTGTCTTGTACACTTCGGGCAGTGTTTCCCTTTTTTCTTTTCTCCCTTTTGTAGAATACTATATCCCCCCTTACCCAAGTTGACACCTTCTAGCCTCTTGCTTCCACTTCTCTCCTTTCCCTCCCACCGCTCCCTGCCATCGAATGGATGCCAACTCAGAGCGAACTATATGGTAGAGTGGAACTGCCCTCTGTGGGTGTCTGAGACGTAACTCTTTATGGAAGTAGAAAATCCCATCTCTGCTGTGAGCAGAGACCAGTCCCTGGAGAGGGACACCATGCTTGGTAAAGCAGAGGAGCAGTGAGGAAGAGAAAGGTCCTTGACAGAATGGGTTGTTACCTGGCCACAGCAATGGGCTCAAGCATAGGAATGGTTGTAAGGATGGTTTAGGAGCCTACAGTGTTTCATTGTGTTGTGCAGAGGGTCAGCCTGGGTCCAAAGCAACTTGATGACACCCAACAGCAACAAGTCTCATAAACAGGTGCTGATTAAGTAGACTAGGTCATTTTTACTTGGGGACAAGTGATTTAGGCTTGACTAGAAATCTAAAGCAGGGTTCACACTCACCCAGAGGCACTATTCCTATGAAGAATAAAGGTACATCAGCCTTATAGAATACCATATCAGTTGTATTTGATTAGATTGCAACTGGCTGGGTGGGTGTGTTGGTAATTTTTCAATACCTGATTCCAACTGAGTTGATAAATGCCAAGATATTTGCTCGGTGCCAAACACAACCCGTCCTTAAAATGGCCTTGGATTTGGCTTGAAGTCAACTTAGTTCATATCCTAAGTTTTGCTCCAGCACTTTGCCTCGCACCACCACCACCAGTCTTAGTCATCGACTTCCCTTCTACTCCAATCCCTCTGGGGGTGGCATCATCATAATTAGCCTCTCTCCCCTTTTTTTTTTTTTTTTTTGAGTTCTGTCTTTCTCATCATTATGACCATTTGACCACTTTTCCTGTTTGTTAAGTAACCCCTTTGGCTTGCCCTCTGGATGCCCTCCTTAGAGTTATCCCTACAGGAAGTGCTGCTGGCAAAGCGCTGAGCAAAATGGGATCTGCTCTTTTGTGTTTGATATTAGCCGTGGGCTAAACCAAGCCTTCCTGATAAAGTGAAAATTGTACTGCCGATTTCCTAGAATTTCATGCTTAAAAGGAATCCTCACGTTGATACGGGAAATTCTTTGAGAGTTAAGATCCCTATGTCCTGAGCATTCTTTATAGTAATTCTGAAGGTCTGGAGGCAGATTTCAAATCCCCAAAATTCTTTTCCAGGCTAAACCTCCCAGGGCCTGTCATCACTGTAGTCAGCTAGATTGATTGCCTCTAAATTAGCTTTAATTAATTACTGGTTCTTTACAATGGTTGGGGAAGAGGATATTAGGACAATGTCCCAATTACGTTCTGCTCAATTTTTGAATTAGAATCGACTTTGATATCACATGCTATATTATATATTAACTTTTTTCTACTGGTCTGTTCCATGATACAAAGTGGCTATCGTTTCTTTTTTTAAAACTTTTTATTAGGAATTGCCAAAAGCTTATTGGGAAGATCAATTTTTCCACTCAATAATTCATACACATTTTGTTTCATTTCATTGATTGTAACCACACACTGTAAAATCACTTATTTTACTCCCTCCTGAGCTTCTTGTTTACATTCTACCTTCTTTTCTAAACATTCTGAACTTTGTCCTTGATGAAGTATGGCTCTCTTGCTCTCACTTTATTATTATTAATTATTATAATTATTTTAGTATTATGAGGAGTGTGTACCTCCTTAGTGCTATTTTCTCCCTTGTACACCGGTGTAAAGTTTGGTGAAAAACTGAGGTATAAGGTGAGCTGATTCGCTGACCTGAGGGTGATGACGGACTGCAGGCTTAGGGTGTCACTCTGTCGTTATCTGACCAGGAAGTCTGCCCTTGCTCATGATTTTGAGTTTTGCTCCCCGTATTTCATTCCTTCCATCCAGGATCTCTGAGTGTAGTCCCTTTCAGAACAGTGTGTAGTGGGAACTGGGTGTCACCTAATTCTGGTTTCAGGATATTGATACTGATATTTGAGAGGTGTGTGATGCCATTGGACTAATTGTCTACATGTGTCTTCAATTTTTTTCATGCTTACTTCCTTTGACTAGGAATAAACCAATACTTGCAAATTAGATGGCTGCTCATAAGTCTTTTTCGTTTTTTGGGGGGAGATTTTTATGATGAATTAGGTGGAGTTTCCATTTCATATAATCAGTTTCATATTCAACAACTTAAACTACTTATAAAACTTCCCCGTAGCTTGCTGTGTTTCCCTTTTTTCTTTTCTCCCTTTTGTAGAATACTATGTCCCCCCTTACCCAAGTTGACACCTTCTAGCCTCTTGCTTTCACTTCTATCCTTCCCTCCCACCGCTCCCTGCCATCGAATGGTCGCCAACTCAGAGCGAACTATCTGGTAGGGTGGAACTGCCCTCTGTGAGTGTCTGCGGTAACTCTGTAAGGAAGTAGAAAGCCCCATTTTTCTCCCACGGAGTGGCCAGTGGTTTTGAATGGGAGCCCTGGAGGATCACAGTCCAATTGGTAACCACTACAGTAAGAATCCTTCCTCTCACCATGGGCAACTCTCAAACTCTGTTTCTTTTGTTATGCTCAGGAATTTTGAAGACATCATACATGACTCACGCAAATAGCATGCTGAACATTATTTATGGACCAGATTATGTAAATTGACTTCGTGTCCCCTGAGACCATGGTCCTAAGTCCCTAGCTAGGCCCCATTACTCATTCCTTCATGATGTTTTGTTATGTCTGAAAAGTTTCCACAACCTTTTCCTCTGTGTGATGTACCACCATCATAAATATATTTGTAGAAATGGTAAATATACATGTACAAAGATCCTTTCTCCATCTGACAGATATTTGTGGATATAGTTCCAATATCCCTCCCACACTCTTTCAGGCTACATGTCTATCCATGCATTTATTCATAGATCATTGCTATTGCAGGATTTAATTTCCCTTGGATGCACAGTAACCATTCATAGAAACAGCAGTCAAGAAACCAAACAATATGTTGCTTTAGGAAAACCTGCTCTACACTACCTCTTTGAAGGGTTGAAGAGCACATAGTCTAAGATGCACTTGACCCAAGCCAAGGTGTTTTCAATGACCTCATAGGCAGGTAAAATTAAGACAGTGCATAAAGAAAATGCAGAAGAATCGATACATTTGAGTTGTAGTGCTGGTAAAGAACATTGCAAGCACCATGGACTGCCAGAAAAACAAACACATCTGTCTTGGAAGAAGTACAACCAGCATGCTCCTCGGAATCCAGGATGGCGGAACTCCATCTCACATTCTTTGCAAATATTTGCAAGAGAAAGTGGTTTCCCAGAACAGATTTTCATTGTTTGGTAAGTGGAGAAGACCAATGGGAAGAGGAAGACCCACAATGGATTGACACGGTGGCTGTAAAAATAGATTCAAACATAACTGCAATTATGAAGATGGTGTCGGACCAGGCAGTTTTTCTTTCTGGGCACATAGGATCGCCATGAGTCAGACGTGGCCCGATGACACCTAACAAGATTGCACAAGTGTGTATATAATGGCATTTGCTTCTGTTGCCTTTAATCC
The DNA here is from genome assembly GCA_004026705.1 of Nesogale talazaci. NCBI lineage: Eukaryota > Metazoa > Chordata > Mammalia > Afrosoricida > Tenrecidae > Nesogale > Nesogale talazaci. Next base: position 45,563 of record PVJH01000587.1, read on the forward strand.
TACACTTGTCTTCTTTTTTCACAAAAAAAATTATTATAAATTGTTAATACATTTATCACTATATCACATCATTCTATAGTTAAATCATGCTAAGCAGTATTGTACAATTGTTACCACAATCAGTTTCCAAACATTCTTTTTCTTCCTTGACTCCTTGACATCATCTCCCTTTTATACCCATCCCCGATGTACCCCCTCGCCCCTCCAAACCCTTATTCAGCTTTCACGCCTCTCAGTGTTTTTCTGTGCTTCCATCCTTTTTTGCTGACCTCATTCTTATGATGTATTGCCTTCTCTTTTACCCAAGGTATTAGTTGTTCACATGCTAGCCAATAATTTACCCTTCCTTCCCCTCTCACCTCTGGTAGTCATAAAAAAGTACCTTTCAGTGTGATATCTTTTTTCTTTATTTTTACAATGGTGGTTTCTTAAAATACTGTACTTGTCTTTTTGTGATTGATTCATTTCACTCAGTGTAATATTACGTCAGATTCATCTATTTTATGAGGTAGTTCATAGATGTAGCATTATTCTTTTACTTTGGGTAGCAGTCCTTTGTATGTAGTACTGTAGTTTCTTTATGCATTCTTCTGCTGAAGGGTCTTCAAATTGTTTCCATTGTTTTGCTATTGTGAATAGTACTGCAATGAATGTGGGGTGGCATCTATCATGCAAAAGTTCTTAGATCTCTAATATATATACCAAATTTTTCTGTAGCATTATTTTCCTCTCAATTTATTGAAGGTACCTAAATATTATTATCTTGATTTCCTAATCGGGTAGTTCCATCTCTACATTTTAGTAGCTTGCTTGATCCATTCTGTCTTATTTCTTCATGTGACCTAAATAGGTTTGTTGTCCCTGAACTGCTGTGTTGCTGCTGTATGTGTATTTCACTGGCCATTTTATGTTGGTGAGATCTTAGGTGTTCATCACTTCTTTCCTCTTGATTGTTAGAAATGAACTTGTTTATTTCCAAAAGCCACAAATACATTTCAGTTCTACTTTTCTTCCTTTTTTAATAGCCACTCAGACCTCTATTTAGAGTGTTTTTTTATTTTTTAAGAAACATACTATATATATTTACATAGCCCATCTCAGGAAATGAATCCATCAGCAAGGGTTCATTTACTCTACATAAAAGTGCTATTTTCTTTTTCTCCCCCCCCCATCCTTTCTTCATCCCTCTTCCTCTCCCTCTCTGTCCCCATCCCCGACCCTAGCCTCTTTGTAGTCATCTGAGTCTTTGTGTGTGTGTGTGTGTGTGTGTGTGTGTCTTCAAGCCCTTAAGACCCCAGGTGCTATATCTTTTGATAACATGGCACCATCAGATTCCTTCACTACATTCGCTTATGTGCCCGCTTTGTCTATGGCGATCGTATTGAGAAAGTGAGCATCTCAGAGGGCTGAATTATTAGACCAAAGTGTTCTTGTATTGGAGGAGTACTTGAATAGGTCATCTTTCTGAGAAACAACAAAGCCCACATGGAAGAAGCACACCAGCCTGTCCCAATGTGATCACTGTAGACAAAGTGGGTGCATAAGCAAAAGTGATGAAGAAAGTTGATGGCTATTGAGGGATATAGAGTCTGGGGCCTTAAAGGTTTGAGGACAAACAAGCGGCCATCTCATTGAGAAACAACAAAGCCCACATGGAAGAAGCAGAGTATCCTGCGGTATCATGAGGTTCAGCTATCAGACATCAAAGAACAAAAAATCATATCATTGTGGATGGGTTAGACTACAGAGCAGAAATCCAAAGTCCATCTGTAGGCAACTGGACATTTTCTCACAGAAGGCCTGGGGAGGGGACAAGGCAGTCAGAGTGCAGCGTGGCAATGATGAAACATGCAGTGTTCCTCTTCTTCTTCAATGCTTGCTCTCCCCCACCACTATCATGATCCCAATTCTACCTAACAGATTCAGCTGGATTGGAGGATGTACACTACAGATAGGAACTGGAAACACAGGGAATCAAAGACAGAAGAACCCCTCGGGACCAGTGGTGAGAAGGGCGATAGTGGGAGGGTGAAGGGAAGGTATGATAGAAAGGGAGAACAGATTGCAAGAATCTATGCATAACCTCCTCCCTGGGGGGAAGACAGTGGAGAAGTGGGTAAAGGGAGACGTTAGATTGTGAAAGATATGACAAAATAATAATAATGTATAAATTGTCAAGGGTTCATGGGGGAGGGGGAAGATGGCAGGGAGGGGGAAAATGAGGAACGAGTACCAGATGTTCATGTAGAAAACAAATGTTTTGAGAACTATGAGGGAAGCAAATGTGCAAAAGTGCTTGCACAATCAATGCATATGTAGATTTTGATGAGCCACCATTAAAATGATTTAATAACAAAATTTTTAACTTTCTTTGTTTTTCCTTATAATAATTGTATGATTAAATATTCATTTTTGAAAGATTGACTATGTTTTCTAAGAATAATGTTTTAAAGTTTTGTCCATGTCTTGCAGTGTTTAAGAGAGTTGCTAATTTTAAATGCATAATATTGTACCAGAGCTTGTTTATCCATTCTTCTATACTCAAGATTTTTGATTGTTTCCATATTTTTGCTATTATGGAAAAGGGCTGCAATAAACATAGGTGTGTATATGTCTGTTCATGTTACATTCTTTTGTGTGGGGGGGCATTACTGCCCTCTGCTGGTCGTGGGAACTACCGAGCGCCGCTCCTGAGAGCCGCTACTGGATTTGAACCGCCAAGCCCGCGGGCCACAGTCCCGCACTCAACCACTTATGCCACCGGGGCTCAGCCCTCATGTTATATTCTTTACTTCTTTAGGGCATATACCCAGTAGAGATTGCTGGATCAGAAGATGCTTGTATTAGGATTTGTTTATGAAAGTGCCATACTGATTTCCATTGTGGTCGTACAATTCTACAATCTCATTCGTCATGTTTGAGCATTCCGATCTTTCCACACCTTCTTCAGTATTTATTATTTCCTGGTTTATTAATTTTTGCTAAAAGTTTTGGCCTGAGATGGTATCTCGTTTTAAATTATATTTCTCATTTTGCTAATGACATGAACATTTTTTTCATGTCGTTGTTGGCTGCCTGGATGTCATCTTTGGTAAATTGTCTACTCAAACTTTGTGCCCATTTTTGGATTGAATTATTTATATTTCTTGTTAAGATGGTATAGTTTACAATAAAATTTGGAGATTAGTCCTTTATCTGATGTATGATTGCTGAATATTTTTTCCAAATGTGTGGGTTCCCTGTAAACCCTTTTGCTAAATCTTTTGATGTACATAAATGTCTTATATTGAGTGGCTTGACTAAGTTCTTCATTTTGTCTTCTAGAGCGTGGATAGTTTTCATTATGTCCATAATGTGTTTATGCCTTGTATTTTGGTCCTTAAGCTTGTCCCAAATTTTTCATTGATGTCCTTTATAATGTTTGGGTATTTTTAGGTCTCCGATACAACTTGAGTGCATATTGGTTCTTGGTGTGCAGTGTGGATCCGGTTTCCTTCTTTTGCAGGTGAAGAGACAGTTTTTCCAGCATCATTTGTTGAAAAGGCTGTCTATTCCCCACTTGATTTATTTTATTATTTTATCAAAGGATTTTATTAGTTCTTTCAATTAAAAAAGTAATTTATTTTCCCTTCCTTCTCACTTTTTTATGTGCTTTCTTCCTATCTCTTGTTTTCAAAGTTTCCGAATAGTAAAAGTACAAATATACACAAAGATCAAATACATGCCGAACTCAAGGTCTAGAGCAATTTCTTCAGGAATTTGTTTATGACGGCAAATGGTCTTTAAATATAGTAACCCATATGCCTCTTTAAATCAATAGAAAGAAGATAAGCTTCTAATGAATATCCCTGGATATTTATCAAAAGTAATCAGGGATTCTGTGCTCTTCAGGCAAAGACACAGCAAAAACGTATCTGGACAACATTATCAGCCCTTCTTCCTTCCCATAACAAACTGAGGGCCTAAGATAAATTTCTTTTTTTAGAGTTCCTTGCCATCTGTCCTTCAAAGATGTCCTAGTTTGTGGAAGTCTGTATCATGTACATGAATTGAGAGTAGCAAAGCATAGAGAATAATAGTGCAATCTCTAAGACCAACCCCAGTCACTCAGAGCTCCGTCTCTTATGGACATCTGGAAAATCACTTATAATCTTTATGTTTAGTTTTCCTATTGGTAAGATAATTATATTTAGCTAATTTGTGAGTATTTCGAGGTTATAATAATTTTTAAAAGTCTTCTGGCATGCATTATGTCTTTAATGGATGTTAACTATAAGTTCACTATGTGAATTCTTGATCAGATCCCATTAAAAATGACACAGACACATTGAATCAGATTTTCTTTTGATCAGCCAGAGGAACTATTACAACAGGCACAATACTGCAGGAATAAAAAGACTGGCTAAATAAATCTTTCAAGGTCCTTACTCTCTCCATACTTTTAGTTACTGTTGTCCTCAGCATTTATTGTTCTTGTCTTCATTTTTAAAAAACACTACAAAACTAATTGATTTGTGTTGCACTGTTCTGAAATCCTAAATCTGTATTTCTTCAAAAGAAAACAGAAAATATGAAAATCCAGTTCTGTAGGATGTCTTTGTTACTATGCAGCACATCTCCCCTGGGTGGTGCAAATGGCCAACACATTTGGTTTCTAACTAGAAGTTTGGAGATTCAAGTATATCCAGAGGTCCCTCAGAAGAGAAGTCTGGTGACTTATTGACTAAGTCAGCCATTGAAAACCCCCTGAAGCACACTCTACTCTGTCTGACACCCACAAGGTTACATCAGTTAGCATCAACCTGACAAGAAATGGTAGCGAGTCAAAGTTTCCTCCTTTGGAGAGTTTAAAATTTGGAGACATCCTTGTAAGTGAGGCAATACTTGCGCTCAAATGTATTAGAAGGAGCCACTCTCTGTAGAAGGACATCGCATTCTGTAGAATCACGGAGAACAAGGAAGACCATCAAGGAGCTAAGTTGACACAGTAACCACAACAAAGGGTTCAGACATGGCACCCATTGTTAGGATATGTAAGATGAGGCAACAGTTCCTGTTGCTGAGCCCTGACTTCAAATGGACTCGGTGGGAGAACACCAACCATGCGGTTGTTCAAATAACTCAACAGATGTCCAGCTGCGATCTCTGCTTAACAGAAAGAAATGCAGAAAAAAGAACTCATTTAACAAAAATGAAATGAAGAAACAGAGAGAAGAGTGTCATCATGCCAAAGTTATTAGCAAAATTCCAGAGATACTTTTCTGGAATTTTCTGGGAAAATCAAATGAAATAATAAATTCAGTTGTCTAAACGCAGCTATTTAAAATAAAGACGTAGCAGTTGGCTGTCTTTCCCAAGATTTGCTTAAACACTTAATCTGCTTAAGTAGTAGCAGATGCTCACAGTCATAAATACCCAAGACTGGAAAAATTATGAACGTATTCTTCAGTCAGAGTCAAAGCTTGCTTGAGGCACCAACAATAGGCAGGGTGAATGGCTAGATTGTGATTGTGCCCGGAGACTAAAACTTCAACGTCCCCTGCCACTCACCCCCACACGCCCTCTAGCATCGTCACAAAGCAGTTGTGCCTGGGTCCATCCTGGTCAGTGTGGAGTGATGGTTTGCAGGTTCTCCATGTAACTTTTTCTCTTTCCAAGGCCTTTTTTAGAAAGCCACACAGATGGCTTAGGGTTGAAAGATTGTTCAAGTATTTCTTTTCATTTTTATTTCCTTTGAGCAAATAGTCAAAAAGCAGTTTCTTCATTCCCATGTCCTAGGCATGCATCTGTCTGAGGATTCCAATTCTCATGTTCTGACAGGATGCTAATTTATTTTGGTTGTTGTTTAAACACTCACTCTCTAGTGGCGATCACACTGGAAAGCAATGTTTTCTTCTGCCTAAAACTATAATACATTCTCATTTCTAACAACATAGCGAATGATACAAGAGGATAAAAATACCCATAATATCACAATCTATCTTGACACTTTGATTTTTCTTTCTCTAGATATGTGTACATGTATAGTCAGACTTTAATGTTGATCTCAAAATTTTTGTACAGCTTTTATTAACTTATTGTTGTTTTTCAATTTGCTACCAGAACATAAGAAACTCCCCATTCAAGAACTAAATTTGAAAAATATTACTTTAGTAGCTGAGTAATATTTTATTTCATCTAAGTATAACATAAGAAGAATGTTTACCCTCTTCTCACTAACATGGTAGTGAAAACATGGTAGCACTGTAACTATATGTGGGAAAATGAAAACAAACAAACAAAAACCTCATCACCATGGAGTTGATGTCAACTCATTTGGACACTAGAGAACAGAGCAAAGTTTTGCCTGTGGGCCCCAGAGATTGTAGCTTTACCAGAATATAAAGTCTCCTCTCTCTCCCCATGGAGTGGCTGGCTGTTTCAAACCTTTGGTCTTCAAGTTCAGTCATATAACTTATACTCCACCTCACCATAAGGGCTGTAAGAGAAAACTGACACTAAAGACAAAAAGCTGCAAGGAGATAGTCTGGAGATAGTCAGAGAATAGAGAAAGGAAGAGAAAGGAGCATACCAATCTCTCTCTCTAACGCAAAGGATAATTGCACGTTAAGAAAACATCCCAACTCAGTCCAGTCCAAGGTCATAAGTCTGATCTTAGCCCATATGTCCAATACCAATCTATAAAGTCCTCTTCAGACTCACGAAACACATGCAATGATGCCGAATGCAGGATGACTACACGCCAGTGGCTAAAAAGTCTTTGGATCCCGTGGTGGTGTAAGAATTTCAGCTCTGGCAGGAGTCTCCATGTGGCTTCTGTAGGTCCAGGTTTCTTGCTGTGTCAGGGTAGGTCCATGTGGCTTCTCCTCAGGGATGTCTCGCAGGGAGCCGGCCTTGGCAGTCGAGTCTCTCAGGCAGCGAGTGTTGTCAGTGGAAAGTCTCCAAGGAAGGGAACTTGAGCAGAGCACTCTCTTGTTTTGGGGCGCATCACTGCCTCTGGTGGTCGTGGGCGCTACCCAGCGCCGCTCCTGAGAGCCGCCACTGGATTTGAACCGCCAAGCCCGCGGGCTGCAGTCCGGCACTCAACCACTTACGCCACCGGGGCTCAGCCTGAGCACACCATTCTCTTAAAGTGGTATTCCTTAATACCTCCCAATAGCTCATACTTCTGAGCAAAGTCCTAACGTTGACACCCATGATTTAAAGTCTTCCACAATTTGCTACAACTCGCTTTTTCAAACTTTGTTTTCTCTATAGTTGTATATTCCCCCATGCTTCTGCCCAATGAATCAATTTCTCTACATAGAAGTTCAAGGTTTTTACCACCTGTATATCTATGTGGACACGTTCCCCTTCAGCTTGAATGTCTCTATCTTTCCTCATCAATTTGTACAAATCTTATCCATTAATTCATGACCCAACTCAGATACCAGCATCTTCAGGGAACCATCTTTCATGTCTCCTGGCCAGTTAGTTTCTTCCTTCTCTCAGTTCCCATCTCTTCCTCTGCATTAGTTTTAACTTGAGTTAGTGTTTAGGGGCATATATTTTATCATTCCTCATAGATTATACATCAATGTTTGTGAAATGATCATGTCAGAGCACCCTTTGAGACATCACACTCTTGGTGGGTGGGCCCACACTCAGGGATTAATAGAGTTACTGTTCTGGGTCAGAATTGACTTGATCTCTGTGAGTTTGTTGTTTTTAAGGAATTAATTTTTTAAGGATTTAAGGAATTAATGGCATCTACAGTTCAGCTAGAAACATGTGGTTGTATTTTTTTCTAAGACTGATTTGCTTGATCTTTAAAAACCCATGATATTCAATATTAGATATTTTTGCTAACACTACCAGTAGAATGAGTCAATTATCCGTGTCTTCGTTTTCATTATTTAACTTCATATGTATATAATGTGTCTGGAAATACTAGAATATTGCTTAGAAGCAAGAATGATAAGACTTCAATTCATTTCCTTTGGGCAACTCATTGGGGAGACCAATAACTGGAAGGGGATATTGTGATTAGAACAGGAATGAGGAAAACCTTCAATTAGACTGATACAATATTCACAGAAATGGACAAAAATGTACCAATAATTATGAACAGGGGTCAGCGAACAGTAGCTGAAGAGCAGTATGTGGGTCTTTCTGTAATTCTGAAGTAAAATTGAAAATTTCATTTCAAAGATATTATTAAGATAATGATTTTTTGTAGAAATACACTTATGCATTGACCCTCTCCCCAGAGAAGGCACTACAGAGGATAGCACTGAATAGCTAGCCTGGGGAGAGTGGCAGGTCTGCCCAGACCACGGAAGCAAAGTAAGAGGGGAAGGGAGAGACAGAGACAGAGAAAGACATAAAGAACTGCATTCTCTCCTACCAAGCCTTGAGGACATCTGGAGCAGGCAAAGCACAATGGAGAGGACTATAGGGCTGACTCCATCACGAGACAAAATCTCCCCTCAAGACCCACAACACTACAGGGGACAGCACTGGAGACACAGTGTAGACATTATGCCTGGTTGATATACACACACCCATCCCCCAAATACACACATTGGGGCAAATTATGAAGAGAGAGCAACAGAATAGCAAGGGGAGTGAAGTAATGAAGTTGAAGTCTCCAAGAATCCTGAAAACAGATTGCTGACTCAGGGGACAGGGCATGGCATCTCATTAGACCTGATGGGAAAACATTCTTAAGGCTCAGCAGACAGACCTGGAATTATTTATACCTTGTTTGTTTGTTTACATGCCTATATAAGATAGGCACAATTGTTTACAATCCTGAGGAGAAAATGAGACCAACGGTTCTGGAGGGAAATGGTAGAGGAGCAGGTGGGGAAAAAAGGAGGGTGGAGCCAACAAACCCAGGGAAAAGAGAACAGCAAAAAAATCTCAGATTGATGCCAAGGAGTGCTTAGAATGCCTGGTGGGGTTTGATCAAGTGCAATGGATCTGAGAGGAATTACTGAGAGCCAAATAAAGATTGAGCATGGTAGTCAGAGACTAGGAAAGTAAAAGGAAATAGAGGAAAGAAATAGGAGGCAAAGATACTTATAGAAGTATATATATGTAAATAGATTAATATATAACTATTGGGATATAGATCTGTGTGCATATCATAAGTATTAAGGTAGCAGACAGACACTGAGTCTGCTCAAGTCCTCCCTCAAGGCAAAAACACTTTGTTCTAATAGTCTGGCATTCTGTCATGCTCACCTTTCTGACATGATTGCTGAAGACAAAATCAGTGCATAAGCAAATGTGGTGAAGAAATCTAATGATGCCTGTCTATTATACGATCTAATGTCTGGGATCTTCAAGGTTTGAAGTTAAACAAACAGCTATTTAGCAGGGAAGCAACAAAGCCCACGTGGAAGAAGCACACCAGCCCGTGTGATCACAAGATGTCAGCCAGATCAGGTATCAGGCATCAGAAAACCCAAAGCAAATAATTGCACCGATGGGAGTGAGGGGAGTTGAACTCCCCCTCATAGAAGATTCACAAGGAAGGGAGAGTAAGCCAGGGTGGAGTTTAGGACCAACAGAACACACAACATTGCTCTAGTTCTTTAAAGCTCCCACTGCACCCCACCCCACCCCCACCTGGCCCACTATCATGACCCCTGTTCTACCTTAAACATCTGGCTAGACAGGAGCACGTACACTGATACAGATAAGAATTCTCGACACACAGAATTCAGCACAAATTAACCCCTTAGGAACAGTAATGAGAGTAGCAATACCATGAGGGTAGGAGGAAGGTGGGGGGAGAATGAGGAGAAAGGGGAACAATAGTAATGGGGGACATATAACCTCCCCTCCCCAAGGGGGGACAAATAACAGAAACATGGGCAAAGGGAGACAGGAGATGGTGTAAGAGGTGAAAATAATAATTTATAATTTATCAAGGATTCACAGGAGTGGGAGGGTGGGGGAGAAGAGGAAAAAAGAGGAGCTGATACCAAAGTCTCAAGCAGAAAGATAATGTTTTCAAAATGATGATGGCAAGATATAAAAAATGTGCTTGACACAACTGATGTATGAATTGTTACAAGAGCTGTGAAAGCCCCAATGAAATGGTTTACAAAAATAAGTAAAATAAAAATACAAGAAAAACATTTATAAATTTATGGCTCTCCAATAATTTTTAAATTGTTGTGAGGGATGGGGTTGGCTCTTATACCTCAAAAGTTTTCTGATTGCTGAGCCTGGAGATGGGCGTTATCATGGTCCACAGCTGACACTGAACAGGATAAAGAGGGTGGGAAGAGAAGATGGGAAGTGTCTGGAGTCTGAGGAGAGTGCCCTCGCTTCTACTATACTAAACTAAACTATACTATACTAAACTATATACTACACTATACTAAACTATATTGAGTTTCCAATAAAAAACTTACCAGTATTAGCAATTCACAAGGCTTAGCTTGCATATTAGTGCTACAGGTCTCCACTACGTAACTCAAAGCTCATTGTCATCATGTCGATTCTGACTCAGAGACGCCTGATAGGCCAGGGTAGAACTGCACCCGTGGGTTTATGAGATGGTAACTCTTTATAGCAGTAGCAAGCCTTGTCTTTCAGTCTTTTTAAAAAATTATTCTATTCAGGGCTCGTATAGTTCTCATCACAATCCATCCATCCATCCATGGTGTCAAGCACATTTGTACATTTCATCATCATTTTCAAAACATTTTCTTTCTACTTGAACCCATGGTATCAGCTCCTCAATTTTTCCCTCCCTTCCCCACCCTCCCTCATGAACCCTTGATAATTTATAATTTTTTTTCATGTCTTACACTGACTGATGTCTCCCTTCACCCACCTTTCTATTATCCATCCCCCTGGGAGGTAGATCATTGTGATCAGTTCCCCCTATCTCCTTTGTCTTTCAGTCTTAAGTCCTCAGGTTACAAGTAAGTTTGAACTAGAGACCAGTTCACGTAGTCGAGTTTCCTCATTGAATCTCCCTAGTGCAGGTTTTGGAGCATGTTGTGTGCCTAGAAGATCCAGGATTCAAGGCCCCAGTGTTTCATGGTACTTCTCCTTGATCCCCAGGATGTACACAAAAATTTGGGTCAATGTGACTTATTTGGTGCATATTATCAGGGATCCTCCCTCCTTAGGGTCCTAAAAAGTAGTTTTGGTTATTTTCCCTTCACCTGGAGGTTGGTCCTCCCACTTTCCTACCAATAGTCATGCATTTATGTTCCCCCAGACATGTTTGTTCCCTTTCCGGTCTCCTGAGTTGACTTTCCCCTCAGCATCCCCATGCCTCTCATATGGATATTTACCTGTCCAGAGGGACCTCGTCATAACTTTGCATGATAGCCAAACAAATTCATAGACACTCATGTGTATAAGAACTTTATATAAAGGAGCAGTTGCTCATTGAGAAAGCATCCCAGCCCCATCCAGATCTAGTCCATAAGTCAGATATTGGCTCATATGTCTGAGACCAGTTTTAAAATTCCTCTTCAGACTCATGCAACACATGCAATGAAACCAAATGCAGAAAGGTCACAGGCCACTTGGTGGAAAGTCTTGTGACTCCAGTGGCAGTGGAAGCATCTCTGTGCAGGGGTGGATCTCTACATGGCTCCTTCAGTTCCTTCAGCTCTGGCTCCATCAGAGTATTTTCATATGGCTTGTCATCAGAAATGGAAGGCAGAGATAATGTGTGTACTGGCTCCAGGGAGAAAGACAAGAATTCCCAGAATTCATAGGAGAAGGCCACGCTCACATAGAGGCATTATTGGCTATGACCTGATTGACAGACTTGACTCCGCCCCTTTGCTCAAATTCACAGATTAGGTAGCTGCCACAATGACCCACCCTGCTGTCTGTTGCCTGCCTAGACAGAGGGAAGATTCATGAAGATTCATGAATTGAAGAACTTTTGGTATATTAACTGTTTCACAAAAGTGAGTTGAACTGAGCCCTCTGCATTGCTGTGGAGACTAATTAGCTATCATATTCCTTCTCAGGTTATAAGCATATCTATATCTATCTCTCTATATATATATCTACATATATATAGATAAATAGATATTTAATCATAATTGTCCTGGTTTTGTTTCTCTAGAGAATCCTGATTAACAGTTAACTTAAAAATACCTCTACAACAAATGAAGAAATGGAGATTCTTAGCAGTATTCTTTGATTACAGTGAGTTTGGACTTGTAATTCTAGTCAAGATAAAGAATATAAGACTAGATTTATCATTCCATGTGGAACAATAAAAAAACAGTCAAAATATCTGAAATAATGGTTTTTAGTTATTGACTATGAGGAAGCAAAAGACAATGATATCCAAAAGAATGGAAATAATGAAGCCAGTCTTGTTATATCCCAAGATTTTTGCTTAAAGAGAGTTTCTAGGGTTTAACTCTTGGAGAGGGAATACAGGCAAATCCTGGTGGTTTCCTGAAATCAAGAATATGGAGGAGGGAGTTGAAGGAAGCTAAGGTAACTAGAATGTGGGGAAGTGTAGATCAGAAAGAGAGATTTCCAAAGATTTGTCCCAAATCTTCATATGATAAAAAAGGAGAAGTATGTTGTATTATGGTACCATAAAAAAACTAACCAAGACCGGGGAGAGAGTCCCCAATAAGAACCAAGGGAACATTTCTCCTAGTCCTTAGGGGTTTTTTGTTGCTGTTGTTGTTATTGTTTTGTCTTTTGGTTGTAGTTCTTCAAATCAGGAATATTTTTATATTTCTACCAGCAAAAAAAGAAGGGGGGGACTCTTATAATCAGCATGTCTGGTTGATTATTAAGAAGGATGTTGCCTCTGTCATTAAAAAAAGCAAGATCACTTCTAGACTAAAGATTACTTTTGTCCCCCATTAAAGTCAGTAAATTTAAATGAAAACTTAGATGAAATTAGCAAATTCACTGAAACATAGCTACTAAATGTCACTGAGAATGCAATTGATAACCTGAATAGATCTTATCAAATACTTATCCAAAAATTGAATTTATCATTAACAATCTTTTCACATGAATCTCTGCTGACACAGTGATTAAGTGCTCAGTTGTTAATGGAATCTGTGGTTGAAACCCACCAGCCACTCCATAGGAAAAAGATGTGGCCAATTATTTTGTAAAGATTATAACCTAGGAAACCTTATAGTCTACTCTGTCTTACAAGTTAAAATTGATTCTATGTCAATGGGTAACAGGTAATCTTCCCATATAAAACTCAAGATCAAGATGGCTTCACTGTTGAATTATGCAAAAAATTTCAGGAAGTTCTCAGCCTTCTTCCATCAGAGGATTCCGTGCCACCGCTGCTGATGCTGCCATGTGTCTAGTGATCCCCAAAAAGTTCCAGTAAATTTTTGGAGTACTCAATACTAATATTGCTCGGCAGCAGAAAATAGTCTTTGCCGTCACTGTCATTCGAGGTGCGGCAAGAAGTTATGCCTGCATGGTGTTGAGGAAAGGAACATCATCTCCCCAACAGAGTGGGAGAGCTCACCAAGAACGAGGTCGAGCAGGTGTTCACCATCATGCAGAAACCCGGTTCTTGAGCAGACATCAAACCTGAAGGTCTTGGCCAACTCTTCAGACAACAAACTCTGTGAAGATTTGGAGTGACTGAGAAAGATTCAGACTAACAGCAGAGGGCTGCCCCTCTTCTTGGACCTTCAAGTCTGAGACCAGTACATCAAGACCACCGAACACCTGGGCCTAAGCTTAGATGAGTACAAGAAGCAATGCGATGATCAGCCCTGTCTCTTAATAAATAGTTTATGTGCAAAAACATTAAGGAAGAAATAATTCTAGTTCTTTACAAGCTAGCAGAAAATGAAGATGAAGAAATACTTTCCAACTCATTATATAAAGCCAGTATTACCTCACTAACAAAGCAAAGATATTATAAGAATACTAGAGATAAGTACATCTCATTAAGAGAGATGCCAAAATACCAAGCAAACAAATGCAGCAACATAAAATAATGATAATTTGTAAATTATTGAAGGACCATGGGGGAGGTGGAGTGGAGAGGGAGGGGAAATATGGGGAGCTGATACCAGGATATAAGTGAAGGAGGATGTTTTAAGAATGATGATGGCAACAAATATGAAAATGTGGCCTGTATGTAATTGATGTATATATTGATCAGGATAAGAGTTGGATAAGCCCCCAATAAAGTGATTTTAAAAAGCAAACAAGCAGGAAACTCATGAACATTTAGTATGGTTAGTGTTTTCCAAAACTTGGCATGACACACTTTCTTGCCTCCTCGGTGAGAGTTCTTGAAATGTTCATCATTATTTGATGCTATTGATTGAATTGGCTTATTAAGTCAATTATGTCCCACTGCTGTGTATACCAACTTGACTAGGGTGTGATTCTCATATTAGTTAATTCTTCTTCATTTTGTCATTCTTTGTCATTAAATTATATTATACACCCTAAAAAATAAATAAAAATAAAAATAAAGGATTTAAGGTTAACATGTCAAGTGATGGCCAAATTGATTTATATATTCAATGTATTTTCAGTAAAATAAAGTTGTTTTTTTAAAAAAAACTTAATTTTCTGAGAGTTTTTAAAGAAATTGAGTGTTTTTTTCCCTACAACTTACAAAGAACTATAAAAGATCAAGACTAGCCAAAAGAATTTTGAAAAAATAAAACAAACTTGGAGAACTTACTTATATTTCATTGACTATACAAAGGCACTAAGCACTGTGTGTCATAACAAATTAACTTTCTGAACAATAGGAATTCCCTCACATTCAGATACTCATGTGGAGTCTATACAAAAATGAGGAGGCAAGCCTTTTGGCAAAAACAAAGGCTAAAATGCATGGTTTAAAATAATTGAACATTAAAAATCATCTAACTATTTGAATTAAAGTTATGAGAGGAAAACAAGTATTTAAGTTCATGATTCAAGTGCATGGTTTTGTGCAACACAGGAAAGACATGTGTTGAGTTATGCTCTTTCAAGAGAGAAAAAATAAGATTGAAAATGGATATAGATACAAAGATATAAAAAATAAAATAAAATAAGGAAATGTCAAGGAATTGTCCATTGAAGAGCTGCAGATAGTGCTTTACAGTGGTAGTTATCGCCTTGTGACAAAAAGGGAAACAACAATAGCTAGCAATGATATAATGTTCATTATATGCTAGGACACAAGTTCAACACCATGCATACATACATACATACATGTACTCTTTAAATTCATCCTGACAAAATAGAGTAGAAAACTGGGTCTCATTGAAATGAAATAATGTTTCTAATAGTCAAAAGAGAGATAGGATTTGGGCCATGCATATCTAACAGCATAACTAATCCATCTAAAGTGTATATGCTATATACTACATTTCATTCTTTTTTGATGAATGAAATCCCTTAAAAAGAAAAAGTGGAGTTTAGGCTTTCACATTTAACATCCAAAGTGCCTAACTGGGATTTTCAAGTCTTTTATAATTTATATAATCCAGTAACTATTACTAAATTATTTAGATAGTAATTGAAATATCATCTTCCCTTAATCAAGAAACTAATAGTAGGAAGTGGCAGCAAACACAGTAATAAAGGAATGTTAAAGATAGAGAAAAAATAGTGTCATGACATATTTTGTGTATATAGATTAATTAATTTTCTCCAATAGTTTTATTGAGATACAACCCACATATCATACACTTCCATAGTTCAGTCATATTTTAAAAGAACAATATTTTTAGTTGATTGCAGCTATAGTGCTGCCTATAGAATGCTTCACCACTATAGTTTCATTTGCTTAAATATTTTTTCTGATTTAGTTTCTGGAGAACACTGTACCCTATCCTAGTTATTTTATTATATTCAGAAATTGTGTTGACTGATCAAAATTTAACATTGTTTTGGAGTTAAAAAAAATAGCTGCACCCTTCACCAGATTTACTAAATCTGTGTGCTGAGCAAATAATCTGAGAAACTGAACTACATGAAGAGAACCTGGCATGAAGATGGGAGGGAAGTTTGTTAAGTCGATGACGATCCCTTGCTTACTGAAAACAGAGAGCACGTGAAGACGTGCTGATGAAGATCAAAGACTACAGCCTCAGTTCAGCTCAATGTAAAGAAAACCTAAAATTCTCACCACTGGACCAAAGGATAACATGACACTAAATGAAGAAGAGATTGATGTTGTCACCGATTTCGTTTTACTCAGACCTACATTGTTCGTGGAAGCAGCAGTCAAGAAATCAAATGCACATTGCATTGGGTATATCTACTGTATGGCATCTTTTAAAGTGTTAAAGAAAAAAGCTGCTTCTTTGAGAACAATGGTACGCCTGAACCAGACCATGGCATTTTCATTTGCTCCATATGCACTTGGTGGTTGGACAATGAATAAGGCAGACTGTAGAAAATGGATTCATTTGAATCATGGTGTTGGTGGAAAAGATAGAAAGTACCATGGACCCCAGAAAAATGAACAGATCTGTCTTGGAAGTAGTCAGATGTGACTTACAAGATAGGATGGCTAAGAGAGATCAGTCTGGAAATGACCATCATGCTTGATAATCTGGAGGGCCAATGACAAAAGAAAGACTTTTAATGAGCTGGAGTGACACAGTGGATAATAGTTGGAAAGATGGTGGAGGGTTGGGCAGTGCTTTGTTCCGTTTTATATGGGGCTGCTCTGAATCAGAGCTGACTGGATGCCACCTAATAACAGTGTTTTGTTATTTGACTTCAAGTCTTACCATGAAGTTACAGAAGACAAGACGGTAGTCTGTAAAACTAGACAAATAGAAAAAGGGAACTCATAAATAAATCCTTTTGACAAAAGTAACAAGTTAACTCAGTGGCGAAAAAGACAACCTTTTCAACAAATGTTACTATAAACATAGGATAGCCATATGTAAAAATAAAATATTATTAAAATCTTATGAGGGCATAACAAGCTAAATATGAGTTTAAAATTGAACCTAGGATCACTCTATGCAACCTTGAATTTAAGAAATGTATCTTAAAACAAGACAAAACTATTAAAGAAAATATAATAAAGTCACATATAGTTATATACATCCAAATGAATACCTTTAGTCTTCAAAGATGCAAAAGTTAAAAGACAAGGCACAAACTGAGAGAAATTATTTGCCAAATGCCTATCTAATAGCAGACTGCATCCTCTATATGTACGAGGAATATATAATGACTTCTCATAACTTAATGTTGGACATTGAATAAAGAAGAATAGATGCATTTTAATTGTGGTGCTGAAGAAGAATATTAAAACTACCATGGAATGCTAGAAGGACAAACTGACCTATATAGGAAGAAATAAGGCCAGAGTTCTTCTTAGAAGTAAGGATGGCTAGACTTCGTCCTACGTACTTTGGATATATTACCAGGAGAGACCTGTTGCTGGAGAATGACATCATAATTGGTCAAGTGGAGGGAGGTGGTGGTGGTGAAAAAGAAGGTCCTGGATAAGATGTATCGACAGTGGCTGCATCAAGGGGCTCAGAGCCAGGCATAACTGGGAGCATGGATCAGGGCTGGGCAGTGTTTCATTCTGTAGTGTGGAGGGCTGCTATGGACTGGAACCAACTCAACAGCACCTAAAGAAAACCTAATATAATAATAACAAGACAAACTGTCCAGTAAAATGCCAGCAAAATAACTGAATGGGAATTTAATCAAAAAAAGCATAAAGTTGGTAAATAAGCATATGAAAAAATGCTCAACAAAATTGATCATCAGGAAAATGCCAAAGCAACAATAAAATACCACAACACACCCACATGAATGACTAAGATATATAAAGCCCAACAATATCAATTATCAGTGAGGACAGGGAGCAAGTGAAGTTCTCTTACACCATTGACATACAAGTATGTTCATCCAAAAACCAAACTCAGTGCCACCCGGTCTATTTGGACTCATAGGGACCAAAATGACCGTGAACAGATGAATGGATACACATTCTATTATGCATTGGGACATTGCTCATTACTAAAAAGCAATTGATATTTTCAACAACCTTAATGACTCTCAAAATCATTATGGGAATGAAAGATAGCAGACAAGAATAGAAGTGTAGAATGCAATGGAATCTGATTTCATCTATATGAAATTCTTTATCATCCAAAATAATATAGAGAGACAGAACAGATCATTAGTTATCTGTGGAATAGAGGGATTGGGCCGGTCAAAGAAAGAGATTACAATGAGGGCATGAATGCACCTTTGGGACAATATATGTGTTTATTATCATGATTGTGGTGGTGATTTCATGGATGTGCACATATTACAAAATTCATCAAGTTATATACTTTAAGTACGTGCATTTTATTGTGTGACAATTATACCCCAATGAGACTGAACAAAGTTGATTTTTCAAAAAGTAAACATATATTTTTATGGCCAAACTTCGTGAAAGTGATCTTGCAGAGACCTGGGTTACACTTACACAATGGGTTTGCATTACTCTGGGTTGACTAGAGAAGCAAATCCAGAAACACTCATATGTATATACAACAGAGCTGTAGATCAAAGAGTAATTGTATATGAAGAAAACATCCCTTCTCAATCCAGATCAAGTCCATAAGTCTGATATTAGCCCATCTGTCTGACAACAGTCCATAAATTCCTCTTTAGACTCAAGCAACATATACAATGATACCAAATGCAGGAAAATCACAGAGGAGTGCGTGGAAAGCCCTGTGGATCTAGTAGAAATGGAAGCATCTCGGTGGTGACCTGGGTCTCCAACTGGCTCCTCCAGATTCAGGGTTCTAACTCCATCAGCATAGCTCCATGTGGCTTGTCAGCAAGTATGTGTAACAGAGAGTGTGTTTTCTTCCACCAGAGTGGAATACTGGAGTTCCCGGAGTCCTCAGGCAAAGGCCATGCCCACACAGAGGCCTCATTGGCTGTGACCTAATTGACAGTCTAGACTCCATCCCTTCACTTAAATTGACAGGAAATTATGTAACTGCCACAGGGTGTTTGTTTGTTTTTTCTCATAGTCTAGTTTATTTAACATCTCAGAAGGAAATAGTTTAAAATAAAGTGCAGCAGACCTTGGAGCAAAATCACCAAGATTTAAGTACTCCATCCTATCAGACGAGGAGTCCAGGTGGTGTACTGATTACCAGTTGGATTGCTAACCTCAAGGTCAGCAGTTCAAAACCAACAACCATTCCATGATAAAAAGACAGGCTTTCTATTCCCACAAAGAGTTACAGTCTCAGAAGCCCACAAGGGCAGTGCTCTCCTGTCCTGTAGCATACTATTACCCAATATCTATTCAATGACAGTGAATGAATCCAATAGAGTCATTATGAGTTGCAATTTGCTCAATGATCGTGAGCCTGAGTTTTGTTGTTGTTTTCCCTATCTGTTGCTATTTCACCTAAGACAAATTGATTGATTTTATTTGCTCATGTTTTCAATGGTAAAATGAAATTGGTAGTACCTATCTCAGGGATTGGCTATAAGGATCCAAAGTTTAATTTATGTAAAATCCTTTGTGTCATATTGGGTACATAATAAGAACACAAAATATAAACTTTTATCAGTGTTTCTACAATGTCAGTCATTTACAAACCACCTTCATTTTATTTTGCCATATATACAATAGCTGAACTCTTTTTTGGGGGGCATCACTGCCCTCTGGTGGTTATGGAAGCTACCCAGCGCTGCTCCTGAGAGCCGCTGCTGAATTTGAACTGCCAAGCCGTGGGCCGCAGTCCCACACTCAACCACTATGCTACCGGAGCTCAGTCCAGCTGAACTCTTTACATAAATATCCTTACTTAAACTTCCCATTTTGTATTTGAATAAACCAAAATTCATTTTTTAAGTTAGAAAATAATATATTTTTAGCAGAATTGTGGTCTTGGTGTCATTATAGCTTCCTAAAACCTGTGAGATGAGTACATAAAAATCCAACATGTATGACAAATATATACCATTAAAAAGAGAGGAAGAGCCAGAGACATCTACTTGCCAATAATTAATCTTTTGATAACCTCTGTGATATCCGTATCACATTTGGGAAGTATAAGACCAAGGAGGGCTTAAAGCCCAGCTTTTCTGGATTATCAAACTAACATGGATTCAAAAATCTTTAGAGACCCTGTTGGACATCTTTAACTCCAACCAAAGAATGATGCAACCGTGCTCTCCAGAGATGTTGGAAGAAATAACCATTTCATTCACTGCCACTCATTGGATCAGCTAGTCCAAAGGTAAAAGTCACCAACTTTTCAGCCTCCAGTTCACGATGATCCTAGGCTCTGTCAGTGACCACTCTGTGACACGGTGGATTATCCGGGACAAAGCATTGCTGTGACCAAACTTAGAGGATGCTTTTGCCAAGGTCTCACTGGCCGCTTGGAATGGGTTAGACTCTCCTACAGGAAAGCAGCTAGAGTTGTTCTTCTCTTCTTATCTCGGAGGCATTGAACGGGTGAGTGATAAGGCAAAAGGACAATTGCCTTCTTACCTTGACTGTGAGAGCCAGAGGTCTTCCTGTGTATTTTACAGCATTACATCAATGCTCTCTGAGTTTCCACAGAAACTAAAACGTATCTAGATAAAGCATTCCAAATGTTTCATAGTGGGAAAAACATTTCCCCATCCTTTATAGTTATATTTAAAATTTTGCATCCGCTGTCCTCTGTACTTGAACTCAATCATGCACAAACTGGTAGAGAAAAAGCAAAAGACAGCAACTCCCACTGAAAAGTAGCATGTAAGATTTTCATTCCTTAATTTACAGTGAACAGTGAATAAAAGATGAAACGGACTCTTGCAGAAGACGGGAATTTAACGCGTAGATGACTAAGGGGAGAAAGGCCTGTGAATAGTCAAAGCTGGAGTCTTAGAAACTCACAGAGGCAGTTCTGCCATGTCCCACAGAGTCGCCATGAGTGGGCACTGACCCAATGGCAGCGAGTGTGGTTTGGGTTTTGAAAGATTACGCAACAGAGAGGTTTGTTATGGGAGCTCAGGAAAATTTGGTTTTAATTCTTAAGATTGTGGATTAACACTCTGAGCGGTTGATAGCTCTGCAATGTCTGATGGGAAGTCCAGGGTTTCAAGCAAACACTCAGCATATGGAGTGGGTCAGGAATATACACAAGTGGTCAAATAAAGAAGAACATCAAAGTAGCAACCCTGTTGAACAGGAGCCTGGTGACATATCGGTTAGGTCTTGGGTTGCTAATTTCAAGGTCAGTAATTTGAAACCACCAGCTGCTTGCTTAGCGGGAGAAAGATAAAGCTTTCTGGTCCTGTCTCAAAACCCCATGAAGACTTCAAGTATAGAAAACCCACATGGGAAAGTCTACCTTGTCCCATCTGGTCACTGTGATTTGGAATTGACTCGATGTCAGTGAGGGGTGGGGGAAAGAGGCCTGTTGAGGAGAGTTCCTGGTGACATTATGGGACAGGCGTTGGGCTGCTTACCCAGTACTTCAAGCCCAACAGCTCTTCCAAACAAGAAAGATGAAGCTGTCTGCTCCTGTAAAAAAAGGAAAGTGTCGGGGCTGAGCCCCGGTGACGTAGTGGTTGAGTGCAGGACTGCGGCCCACTGGCTTGGCGGTTCAAATCCAGCAGCAGCTCTCCAGGAGCAAGGCTGGGCCTCCCACTCCAGCCAGAAGGCAGTGATGCCCCCCCACCAAAAAAAAGGAAAGCTTCAGAAACCCTAGACAGGATCACTATGAGTTGGAATGGACCCAATGACCCAAAGACGGTGGGTTTGTTCCTTTGCATAGGTCTGGTGAGACAATGAAGGTAATTCAAAGCACATATGAAAATGAAGCAAGGGAACAGCATCATAATTTTTATAATATACTAAATGGAAATAATGATACTAAAGATGGGAAGAGATCAGACTTATAGAGAAAACATTCAAAATTCTTCCATCTAGAAGAAAAATTATCAGGTCCAAGAGCATTTAACTACTGAAAAACTAATGAGACCAGGCACAAAGTTAGTGGCAAATACTAAGTCCAAAGTAAAGTTAAACCAGATATTAGACTTACCAAACCTTGCCATAAAACAGCTAATGACATGCAGTATAGGAGAATATTTACTTATATGTGTTAGGGTTATCTGATTTTACTGCCATCACCAAGTCCAAATGATACATAATTTAAAAATAAGACCTCAAAGAAATTTAATTCTGTTTCTTATTGAAAATTCATGCTACAAGAAAATAAATTTTCATTTAGTTGATGGCATTTGCTGTGTCATAATATAGCATAAAGTGTCAAGAATGCAATCTTTGCATTAGGCTTCTACTCAATACTTCCTCAATGCAAGAAACTATAAGACCCCAGATCTTGTAATATCCTGGCATTATCTTGCATTGCGAGAGTACTTGACTTCTATTAATCTGGCATTCCATGATGCTCACCTTCCCAGCATGATCACTGAAGACAAAGGGGGTGGATAAGAAAATGTGATTAAAAAAAAAAGCTGATGGTGCCCAATGATCAAAAGATATAGTGTCTGGGGACTTAAAGGCTTGAAGAAAAACCAAGCAGACATCTAGTGCAGAAGCAAAGCCCACATGGAAGAAGGGCACCACCCTGTGTGACCACAAGGTGTCAACAGGATCAGGTATCAGGCATCAAAAAACAAAACAAAACAAAAATCACATAATTGTGAATGAAGTGGAGTGTGCAGTGTAGATCCAAAGCCACCCTCCTGCCCAAAGGCACTTAGCTACACCAGCAAGTCCAGGGTTCTGCTTCAGGGTCCTAGAGCTGCTCCTCTGCTCCGTCAAGTTGTCTCTGTATTGCAGTCTCTGAAGCCTTTGCTGCTTCAGGCAGGGATCGTGCTTGTACTTCACTGATAGGTCTTCTATCCTGATGGTCAGGGAATTCTCTCTGTTCCTGCTTCTCACAGGACTCACACTTACACCCAGGAGAATTGTAAAAACTGACCGATAGCTGAGTTAGAGTCCTCTTACATATTTGCATTATCCCACCCAATTATTTTGTGGAATTTACTAAGACAGGATATTATATCCATATCAAGTAATTTCACTCAACTTGCCACTTAAAAGTTTCGAGAATTTGTATAGGCTGTTGTTCCCAGTGGTTTGCCCCAGTATTAGACTATTTGCTGTTATATACTGCCATGTAATATAAATGATGCAATCACACACACACACACGCTAAACACAATCTAATTCAATCAATTTTTGAAAGAGGATCTCCCCAGGGTATAATCTGCCTCTACACAATCAGTCTTGGTTTGACATAATTTACCCTTTCTTGCCCATTCTGCACTCTTTTTATCACTTATCCGTGGATTTTAGAAAACAAACCTGTTGCATACTTTATGAATTTTGGATTTGCTACCCACCACAAATATGCAAGTCAATCCCATGCAGTAATTCTCTCTCTCCTAAAACACATACAAATGAATAGATGCATATATTCATATAGATGTGTGTCTTATACAGAGTTCTTTCTAAGAAATCCGAAAAGACAGCAATTATAGAATATAAAGCTATGCCATATTGTGCCAACTCGAAACTGATGAACCACTAAAAGAGGGTAACCCAAACAAAGAGAAGCTAAGTCCCTTCCAAGTGTCAGAGGGAAGCTGTGCTCATGTGTTCAGCTCCGTCTGCCTGGGCACTTATTTCACAGTACCATAAAGAGTGCTCCCATATACTTGGCAAGACAAAAACATGAAAAGAAAAGAAATGTCCTAATGAAAAGTAACACCTATATCTGCTTTTCAAGTATACTTTAAGTGTATATTCCTAAATTGCTGGTTACCAAAATATGATGCAAGCCAAAGTGACAATGGGCATTTTGACACATAGTTAAAGTTATAATAAAGAAACAAATTAGATTAGCACATAAACATGTTCTATTTGTATCAAGGTTCATTTTTATCACTAAAATTTCTACACTTAATTATGCTTTTTAATCCTATGCTTAAAGTTCTGTATTACTATTAATTGTTGTTAAGCTTTTACCATGGGAGATTTCAATGCTTAGAAATGAATGATACCTAGTTATATGCAAGTTAGAAAAATATGGTCAAAACATTTTAAATTGTAAATTGGAATAAGAATTTGACAGGGGGGCTGAGCCCCGGTGGCGTAGTGGCTGTGCGCAGGACTGCGGCCTACTGGGTTGGAGGTTCAAATCCAGCAGCAAGGCTGGGCCTCCTACTCCCACCACCAGAGGGCAGTGAGGCCCAAAAAACAAAAACAAAAAAAAAGAATTTGACAGGGAACAAAACTTTCACTTGAGAACGCTGAAATCCTTTTAAATGCAGCTCAGTTTCAGAGTGATTCATCACAGCCCCCCATCTCAAACAAAGTCTATGTTGTCTTTTACTAATTCACTTCAACTCTGAAAATTGCTGTTTTCAATTACTGAATCAACTTGTGTTACTACCCTGCAGTGCCCCAAGAGTCCTTGCCAATAAAAAATGAAATAACAATAAAAAATGATTCTCAATAGAACTGTCCTTCACTGAGCACCCAGCTAGTTGATTCCATTCAATTCAGTATATTCTTCTCAAGTAAGACTTATAGTCTCTTTTGTGAGAAACCATATTATTGAAAAGGAACAGAGACTACTGAAAAGCCACTCCACACATTTTTTTTGAGTAAGGAAAAAAATCACTATTTGTATGGTTAAAACAAAATCCTTTTTAAAGGACTTCAGAAACATTCCTTTCCTCTCTGCAGGGAAGAATAACTATTATAAAACCCTTGTAGGAGCAACTTGCTAAGGTTCATATTAATTTTCAGAAAAATATTTTTGTTTTTTTTCTCAAGACACAGTTAAAGTTGATTAGGCAAAGAATAATTCAAAGATCACAGCCTTTTGTTTGGCTAAACACACAAAAGAGATTCTTTAAAATAATAAAATTGCCCAAGGAAGATATGTAAATTTTCATTTACATGAGACTTCAAAGGGGCCATAAAGGTCAATTAGTTGAAATCTTTCCATTTGCACAGAAAAGTGAAGCTTTTTAACATAAAATGTGATAGATTCCATTGCTTTGCCTAGCACTGCTTGATATTAGCATTTCCCCAGAATTTACAGTTGGCAAAGCAGAAGAGGCATTTGGGGGGGTGTTCACTATGAAAAGCACATTCATATGAAAATGATTTTCTGTTACACAATTATTTGAACTGGCTTTTCGTTAAGAAGTTTTGTGGTGCTTTCCATCTGGCCTTTCACCTATAAAGAATTTTGCCTTCTATTTCATTTTTCCCTGCATCTTTTACCCAGACTGGAAAATGCGATAGTAAAGATTACAAGAAGTGGGGCACCATGATTTCTTTCAATCGATTAACTGTAAACAATGTGGGGTGGCCATATTTGACCTCCTCTGGTTTCCCTATTACCTTGTGGCAGGGGTCCCACTGGCCTCCATGGTCCCTCCTTCTTTACTTATTCCGACACCAACCATGTCTCCCACATTACTTTATATCTATGCTGAATTTGATGATTTGTTGCAATGGCTACACAGAACTCACAGACAATATTCACGGTGATTTTTTTTAGATTCATTAGAAGTCTAGGATTTATTAGAGATGTTAAGAGGTCGCCACAAGCAAGACCAGTAAGTATGGATGCAGCCATTGCTTCAGAGTGACCCCCCCCCCCCCCAGCCTGTAGCCAGGTCTCTTTCTAGTTCTGTCACCATGTGGTCCTTTGACTTCTGTCTCAGTGAGCTTAGAAGTCAGTCCACTTGTCCCTCTATGTCACAGCCCCATAGTCTTGGGCCAGATGAGGAGAAGATGCCCATAGCTTTGCCATGATTCCTCTGAGTCTCCACTCCACAGTCTCTGATATATCTGGTTTTTGTCGGCATTCTCCTTTTCAGAGAGCCTAGACATGCTTTTCTAAATGGTCTTGTGATTTTGTGTTCCAGAACACTCTCAAATACTGAGAAATAGTTTTGATGGACCTGTAGTTTGCTTTCAGCCAACCAAGCTCCCAAGGATGGTGTCTTAAGTCACACTCTTTATTGAAGTTATCTTAAAGGTGCCCCCAAGGAAACAAAGTGTGTGGCTTTGTTTACACCCTCTACTAAGATAAAAACTTAACCCTAATTTAATCTATGACAGAGAATTCCCTCCAAAATGGGATGATAGCTTTAAGCTATAGCTTCAGGAATTGTACGTGGATCAAGAGGCAGAAATGTGAGCAGAACAACGGAATTCTGCATGGTTTAAAATCAGGAAAGCTGTGTGCAGCAAGATTGCATCCTCCCACTGTATTTATTAAATCTGTGTGCTAAGCAACTAATCTGGAAGTTAGACAATATGAAGAGGAACGTGGCATCAGGATTAGAGGAAGTCTCGTTAAAAAACCTATGTTTTCACCAGGGCAGCAATGCCACAAAAAACAAACAAACAAAAAACCCTGTGTTTTATGGATGACATAACTTTACTTGCTGAAAATGAAGAGAACTTAAAGTTTTTACTGCCCCAAACCAAAGACTTTCTTAACTCAATGTAAAGAAAACAAAAAGAGCTGGGCCAATAAACAACATCATGATAAATGGGGGGGAAAGAGCTAAGCAGTCAAGGATTCAATTTACTTGGATTTATAATCAACATACATAGAAATGGGAGTCAAGAAATAAAAATCTTAGAAATGTTAAATTAAATGTTGAAGCGTTAACAAGCAAAGTTGTCACTTTGAGAACTAAGTTAGTTATACCTGTCCCATGTCATGGTATTTTCAACCACCTCAAATACATGAGGTTGGCCAATTAGACAATACTCATCGTGTTTGATAACTTAGAGACAGTCAACTTCTCTTCTCTGAACATATTATGTTCATCTTTGAGAAACTCCTTTTCTGCTAAACTTACAGCAGTTATTCTGACAATATTTTTAGCTCCTTGAACATTTTCAAGAATTGTATAATTTGCTCAGACTATTCCATGGGAATTTGGGACATACCACAAGGCTGAAACAAAGGCCACCCTCGGGTTGTTTGGCACTTCTTCTCTTATGTCATGTTTGTTTACTGAAGTAACAAGTCAAGGGAATCAGAGTGCATTGTTTCATCAAAAGGAGAATGAGTTTTATAAAATGAATAAATAAATATTGCGAGGATAGTTTGCCCATTTTTTTATACCTAGGGACAGAATGAACATTACTATGGGCACTCCAAAGATGCCGTCGCACAGGTGAACTTTAAAAGAGGAGTGAGGAATGTAATTTTGTGATTTCCACATTGGGTGGTTGCCCAGCGGCTTATCGCAGAGAAAACTCTGACTACAAGTGTCATTTTAACGACTGGTTTGCTGAACTTAATGAAGAATTAAGTATCAGGTTTGCTAAACTGGTCAGAACCAGTTGGATTCCACCACTGGAGATTCTGTCCTGTACATCCAGGGTTAAAGAAGCTTTCTCATTCCCTGAACTGCAGGAAGTAGAAGCCTATGGTAGACAACTCTAATACCTTTAAACTTCTTCCCTTTGGCATTTCCCCTCTTTTGTCTTGCTTAAAAGTGAAAAATAAAAACCTTGGCTATTGAAAACTATTCTGAAGAAAATCTAATATCATCTCTCATCTAATGCTGGCTTCCTCTGTACAGCTTCACCTAATATTCTTTCAGGCCTATGCTTGGGCACTTCCAGTAAATGGAATCTCACCATTATCTAAGGTAACCAAAATATTCTGGTAGAAAGTTTTTCCTTTTATTAAGTGAAACAATCTCTCCATGCAATGAATACTTTGGAGGGTCTAGTTCTACACTTGGGGATCCGATAAAGCAAGACCGAGTGGCATGAACAGTAGCCAATCAGCTGCTAAAATAAAGGTTGGACCACAAACTGACCACTCATCTCTGTAGGCCATAAGTCACTCAATTAGTGTATTTCTAGCTAATCATATTATGAGAATTACAAGACTATGACTAGAAAGACTCACTGCATTGCAGACAGTTAATTTCATAACTAATCAGGGAAATGCAAATTTAAAGTGCTATTAGAATGCTTTTCCTACCTATTAGGTAGACAAAGAATCTCTGGTAGGGTAGGGATTAGGAGTTGAGCTGCAAACCACAAGGTCTGAAGTTCTAAACCTCCAGGCACTCCACAAGAGAAAGATAGGACTTCCTAATCCCATAAACAGATAGACTCTCAGAAACTCCTCAGGGCACTTCTATGTGTCCTAGAGGGTCACGGTGAGTCGGCATAGACTCAATGGTACTGAGTAGTGAATGTTAGGTAGACTAAATACCAAATTTGGGCAAACTGTTCCATAATCGTAATTCTTTTTAACTTCTGTTCCAACCACTTCAGGAAATAGGGTTTTTTTCCCTTATACATGTGATGATGTTTGCACTTTAAAACCCAACTCTTTCATTAGTATATATAGACTTCTGAAAAATTGCTGTCCCTCAAGAAAATTCCTATTTATAATATTTTTGCTCATAATAGAAGAAAATGAAAACAACAGAATACCCATCAACAGTATAATATAAGTTGTATATAAGTTGTGGGAAACTCTTACAATGTGATTCTATAAAGCAATAAAATTTCAATGATCTAAAGCTACACACATTAATGGATTGTGCAATAACATAATTTTGTGTGAGAGTACAGTCATAGGAAAATATATCATTTAAGTAAGCTGTAAAAGTAAACAATATATATTTTGGAGAATACATAGAAACCTTGGAGAGCCCTGGTAATGTAGTGGTTACCTATTGGGCTGCAATCCATAAGGTCAATAGTTAGAAACCACCAGCTGCTCTAAAGAAGAAAGATAGGGCTTTCTACTCCCTTAAAGAATTACAGTCTCAGAAAATCACAGGGTGCCATTCTATCCTGTCATGGAAGGTCCCTGTGAGTCAGCATGCCTCGACGGCAGTGAGTTTGAATTGAGTTTTATAGGAACTTGGAAGCCCTGGTGGCTAGTGACTTATTGGACTATTAACCACAAGGTCAATGGTTTGAAACCGCTAGTTGTTCTGTGCGAGAAAGATGAGGTTTTATACTCCTGTAAAGAATTATGGTCTGAGAAACTCACAAGAGCAGTTCCCCTCTGTCCTATGGGTCACCGTGAATCAGAATCGGCTTCATGGTAGTGAATGAGGACGGGAACCCTGGTTTCTCACCAAAAGGCCCATGATGAGAACCTACTCAGTGGTTTCCAAGAAGAAGAGACATGGAAAGCACTCTGCTTCATAAAGAGACCAGCTTTGGAAACCTGATGAGGCAGTATGTCTGCTACTCTGTCATGGCAGGCAGAGCACCTTTGAGTTGTGATCAGCTAGACAGCAACAACCACAAAGGTATAAAACCTCCAAATAGAAAGCAAGGCCATGGCTACTATATGGTTCAGGTTATTGGTTATTGCTCGGTGAAAGAAGGGGCATTTAATAGGTCCTGGGGAATGATAATACTGCAGTTCTTGGTCTTGGTGGTATGACATAGGTCTTCATTTATTGCTCTTTAATATGTGTGCTATTTTTCAAATTTACAGATTCTAAGAGACCAGAAACAGATATCCCAATTCAATAGGTTAGGATGGCACTCAGCAATCAGAATGTCCACATTCCATAGTGTTTCTTTGTGATTATTACTTTTGTTTTGGATTCTTCCGTCTTAGAACTTGGTCTTTCAAAAAGAGGTACAAGGTGATAAAAAGAGACAATTTATTTTAAAAAACACATAAGTCTTTAATTTTACAAGTTATCACTTTACTAACTCCACATCTGAGCATTTACAAAAGAAAATCAAAGGAAGTTTCATTTAGGAAAGTTACAAAGAATCTTGTGAGCAAGCCACACCATCCAACATCTCCGTACCATGGCAGTACCGTACCGAGCAATCCAGTCAACCATTATACCTTTATAGTACCTGAAAGTCAACCCCATGCCCACTTCATTTATCATTTCCTATAAAAATATAAAATGCTGTCTTTTTCACAAAATATAAAATTATTGCCAATGACCTTTTCAGAAATAAAATTTTGTTATAGGAAATGAAATATAAGAAAGGTGACATAGGTCAGCTGCCAGTCAACATTAACGTTAAAATTTTCTAAGATACATTAAGTTATAACAATAAATCCAAGGAACACTGTTCGGTTATTTTGGGGATCTCCATATAGAGTGCTGCTCTGTTAAGCAATGCTTCTCTGGAATAATTTTATTTTACATATTTACATATTATGTTCTCAACTATACACTGCAAGGAACTGCTCCAGCCATCATATCTCAATGGCAGTGCTTCTTTTTTCAGGTAGAAAGTTTTCCTGTGACTTTTTGCTCACAGCAAGGGACACCAACAGCCATTTTCTTCCAGATTCAAGGAACTCTGAACTCTCAGCTAGTTGCTTTTCCCATGGAATGAAGAGCAACATTAAGGATTTAGACTGATAAATACTGTCTTTGATTGGTTGTTTTCAAACATTAGCTACACTTTTGACTTCTGTGCTTCTACCAGACTATATGACCCCTTCATGTTGGCTTTTCTTGCAAAGTAAATGATCATTCCAATGGCAGGTATCATTAAGGTGGATGTACAATAGAGTACAAGAAGGTCAGGAGAAAAATAGTCACTATTTTTTCTTCCTGGAAAATAATAAAATGGATACAATTAATGCCTAGTACAAAATGAAACCAGTTAATAATAATAGCAACACACTGTATTATAAAAGTACAATTAGTTCTCCCCAGAGAAGTGAATCAAAGCAGTGACAAGGACAATTAGATCCAAGTTGCATATTTCTCTAAATTTCCCAAATAATCAGCAGATAGTTGTGATGGTCTTAGATGATCTGAGGATGGTGCTCATTAGCTTCCATGATCTTGGGTTCAAGTGGCTTCAAGCTGAATTGAAGAGCGGGTGCAACCTTTTATGATTCATCTGGGGAAAAGCATATCCACAAGAGAACTGTGGAACTGTGGAACTAAAGACCATTAATTGAAAAGACTAATTGGTTCTCCAAGAAAATCTCTATAACATTTAGATTGAAACCAGTAGACATATTGCCCTTACGTGGATTGGACCCCAAATATTACAGAGACCCATAGGGTTTACTTGACTGTAATAATTATGGGTGCAGATATTGGCACAGAGGATTCAAGCTGCCAACCTTTAAGCTAATGATTAAGTGTGAATCTCTCTTATCTCACAGAAACTTTCAGCCAATCTAGTCAAATATGAGATAAAGCCAAATAATTTTTAACTATGGATTTTTCAGAGATGTATAGAAATCTTTACATTGTATGTGTCTGAAATAGGGCATCTCAGTGCATGTTATTCTTTTCAGTACTGATAACATTTCTTGTGAAACTCACGTTCTTTTGGTTAGTATCATACTCAAACTCACTGCCATCAAGTCCATTTTGACTTATTACGACCCTAGAGGTCAGGGTAGAACTGACTTGTGGTTTTTCCAGACTGAACTCCTTACAAGAGGAGAAATTCTGCAGAGCTCTCAGAAGTCCAAGGGATGACCACTACACTTCCAAGCCTCCCGATGAGTTCATCTCAAAGATTACTTTCTCAGAGATGTTGTCCTTGACATGTACATCTCATATTTTAAATTAGAAACTCCAACACATTCTCATAACCCACTACCATAATTTTTAATTAGACATTCCTTTGTATGAATTTCCATTATCTTTGATTTCTCCTTTAGACTATAAGGGTTTGTATGTCTATTTTCACTTTGGCCCACCACTGAGGAGTCACTACCTAGCTCATTGCTTGATATAGTTAATAAATGATGAATATTAAAACAAATAATACAACTTCTTCTCTTAAATCATAGTATTTAGCATTTAGTTGTAAATTGAGTACACAAGGGATAAAATACAGAAACTTTATAATCAGTACACTTTCTAGCCTATTAGAAATAATCTGAGAGCTATATTACTATTAAAACCCTAAAATTATAAGAACATCTGAAAAAGAAAGCATAGCAGTAATTGGAAATCTGCCTCTATTTAAAATCGTTGTACACACCATCATATGATCCAGCAGTTTCACTGAGAGTGTACAGAAAGCCCTGGTGGCACAGTGGTAAGAGTTTGACAGTGAACAGAAAGATTAGTGGTTCGAACACACCCAGCAGCTCCACAGAAGAAATACTTGGTGATCTGTCCCATGTACCACCTAGGAAACTTAATGGGGCAGTTCTGTAAGACAAACGGCATCACCAAGAGTCAGGATTGACTCTGGGGTACACAACAACAGTAGGAGTATATATGCTGCTTCCATACTGGTAGAGATGAGATAGCTGACCTTTTTAATGATAGTTTTATTGGTATATAGGTCACATATCATAAAACTCAATGGTTCGATCATATCAAGAAGATAGGTACAATCATCATTACAGTCAATTTTAGAACATTTTCTACTTCTTGTGCTCACAGTTGCTGGTTTTCCCTATCTCCCCAACTTCCTTTGCCATGCCCCTAGATAGTTATTAACCCAATTACTGTCTCTACAGATTTACATGTCATGGATTTCACTTACAGAAAACCACAGAAACAAAAACAAGAAAAAAACACCACCCACAGTGACAAAATAAAACAGAAAAACTTTAATCAAAAAGAAAGCAAAAAATATTGAAAACTGAAGCACCTTTAAAATGGGTCAAAAGGGAGATCAAATGATAAGGTTGTTACATTTTAACTTAACTACCTCTGTCATAATCGACTTTGGAATGCTCTCTGTCTGATGGCAAGGTTATTTATGCCTGTCCCTCAACTACCGTCAGGAGGGATTCAATAGAAGCTAATCTCTGTAGGGAGCCTACCAACGGAATTTGAGCTTTCATTGTCATCCTTAGCTTCCTGCAAGCCAGTTGCACAGAATTTATGCTCTGATACAGTTTCTTCCTCTAGATTTGGATTTTATTATTTGAAGCCCTTAGATCACACACGTTGGTGGGCTTCTTTCACAGGGGCTTAGTTGATACTGCTCTTTTTAAGATAAGTTTTTGACACCCAAGATGCTATTCTTTCTGATAGCCAGGCACTGACCATCTGATTTCTTCACCCCATTTTCATATAGCACCCATATCTTCCATGATTTCTTCAAAAGGGCAAGTCTAGATTAGGGTCATCCCACAGGAACTACAGAATGATAATGCCATACCTCGTGATTGTGCTTTTGTATATGAAACTCAGAATTGGTGAAAGTATGGGGCCAACAAGTAGAACAAGGGTTTCTTCGGGGGGCAGTAAAAGGGAGATTATGTCAAGGAGTCCAGGAAAAAGAAGAATGTTTGGAAACTGATTGTGGTGGCAATTGTACTATTATACTTGATGTAGCTGAACTATGAAATTACTTATGTATCCTGATTAATAATAAATTTGTTTTAAAAAGTATGAAAACAAAAATCCTTAAAAATTGGGTAAGAAGAAGTAGAGAATTACTGGAGATCAAATAACTTGACTAGAATCACGAGAGTCACATCATGTGAAGTCAATTTTTCAAAGATTGAAGTTACAAAATACTTCACATAATGATAACTGCTTCAATTTTCTACTTTCCTTTGTCAAAGTAGAAGTAATCAAAGCATAAGGGTAATTTACATGTCTGCCATAATCATAATTTTTATTAGATGCCAATATTGGCACCAGTAGTATTTCTGGGCTTACGTGTTAATTTTAATTTAGTAAGTATTATCTTTTGTCTTTCAGTTTTCTTAGGGTGCCTGCAGTAAAACAAATTCTTGTTGAGTTAGTTGCTTGGGTAACCTTCAAATAAAATTTTTGATTATCTGTATAAATAACAAAAATCCTAAAAATCCTCAACTATGTTACTAGAATGCACTCAAACCCTCACCCTACACACACACACACACACACACACACACACACATACACACACACCCAGCAGACATAGCTAGATATAAACAAATAAGTAAAAATAATGACCTTTTGGGTCTCTATTCATATCTAGTCATTCTAAGCCATACTTAGTTTGAGTGCCTGAATTTTCAGTTGAACACCCAATATTCTTTGATTTTTTTAAAGTAATATGTAGAAGCAGTAAAGGTAACTTGTTAATTTAATAGCTCAAAGACAACATTGTCTAAGTGCTAAAAAATCAGGGGGGAGGGGAAAGCCTTCAATCGTGTCTTCCAAAGAAAATAACTACAGACAGAAATGTTAGCGATCTCATTTCCTGGAATGAGTCTCAATTAAAGGAAGCCTAGAACCCTGATGGCACAATAGTTTAAGTACTCAGTTGGGGACCCAAAGGTCAGCAGTTCAAATCCACCAGCACCTTCATAGGGGCAATGATCTAACTCCCTGCTTCCATAAAGGGTTCAGTGTAGGACTCTATTTGGCAGTTCTACCCTTGTCTGACAAGGTCACTGTGAATAGGAATCAAGTTAACAGCCTACAAAAACAGAGGCACCAGTGAGTACAGAAAATAGGAAAGAATGAATTGCACCTACTCGGAACGGATCTCAATCCACCCAGAGTCAGCTCTGGCTTCATTGGAAATACTGAGCACGCACACCCTGCTCAGCCCACACCGAGTGAAATTATTCACTGCTAATGCTTCACTCTTTGAACACGGTATTGTTATTGCTCAGATCAATTATTTTCAGGATAATCACAGCAGGGTGGTAGCTAAAAGTTTTATATGCAATCATCTTATTTCCCCTTCCTTTAACATTCGTAGATGCATATGTTGATATTGTTGGCGTGTAAGGCATACATCAAAGATAGAGCACGTGGAGTATGGGTTGCGATCTTGAGAGACTTGGCCAGAAAAGTTGAAAAGTTACCTGTTTCTGACCTGGGCTCAAATTTGGTTTACACTGACAAGTGGTCCCTATAGTGGAACGCTGATAGGTGGCTGCCAGAGATTCTCTATAGAGTTAGCCATGCTGTGCAACACTGTTCACTCCAGTGACAAATTTGGTTTCCAGTACACAATTGGAGCTCATTCACATGCAAAATCGAGATTACTTGTTAAGGACTCCATATTCCACTTACTTCAATAAAATCAATAGCTCCATGGTGATTAAGAAGAGCATTTAGGAGATTAAGGAAATGTGAGGACCGTCAATTCTATAGTGGTTGGTTGCTTTACACAGCGTCTAAAGCATTGCCATGAGTCAAATTCAATTTATAGTGACCCCACGTGGTTCTCAGTAGAACTGTGTTTCATAAACATTTTGAGAGTTTTTTTTGTTCTGTTTTTCAAAAGCAAATCACCAGGTCTTCCTCTACTCCTGAGAAGCATTGAACCTCCAGTCTTTTGATTAGCAAAAGTCTATGTTAAACCCAACAACCCTTTGAATAGTTTAGAGTTTCTTGTACATTAGTCAAGATTAAGAGGGCATGGTGGTGAAGGTTGAGGGGAAATGACAAGCTAATAACAAAATAACATTTTTTTAAAAGTACATATTATAACATTGATGGTGGTACAAATTATACACTTCTTGATATGAGGAACTATAGAATTAAATACTTGGATTATGATCCCATAAAGCTGTTTAAAAAGAAAAAAATAAAAGAGTAAACACTCTGTCTCAGATAATTTATTATTCTAAGAAGAGAATCGAGAAAATTCTCTTTCCTCTGGAGGGACTAGGTGGAATCTCTTTTCCTGCATGTCTCCTTCACTGCTGGTTTGGCTGCTTGCCTTTGAGTCCATGTTGACTCACTGTGGCCCACGCTGAAGCTGAGAACTAGGTTCTGGGGCGGGGGGGGGGGGCGGGGGGGGGCAGCAAACTGTAACTCAGGAGCCATATGCAGATTTTTCTCTATGTTTATGTGGGTCTGCAGTAAAAGTGAAATCAATTTAAGCACATTATTCAGATAATGCCGATTTCACCTGTTTATAAAAATAAATCCATGGCTCTCAAATAATCTCTCAATGGTTGCTCAGGACAGGATTGGCTTTTCCATCTCAAAAGTTTGCCAACTCCTGCTTTATAAGGTTATCAAGGGCCTGTCCTCGGAGTTGCATCGTGGATGGGTTCGAAGCCTCATCCTCTGAGCTAGCAGTCAAGTGCTAATTTCTGGTGCCGCGTAGGGACTCCTCCTATTTTCCCTCCCCTCTGTCCTCCAGGAAAGGTTAAAAAGATTGTAAAAGTCTTGCACTTATCGAAAGCAAGACCTCAGAAACCAACGGCGTGAAGTCAGTTTGGATAAAAGAAAATGGCAATGCCACATCCACCAGTGATTTATGCCAACTTCCTGGCTAAACGCTGTGTGATAGAACAGATGTGCTTGCTTGTTTTAAAAAGCATGTAAACATGACCACAACATTTTTGATTCATTTTTGTTGATTCATTCATTTAATTTTAGGATTTCTTAATAATCCACCAAACTACTGTTTAAAAAAAGACAAAGAAAAATACTAACGAACCTTTAACATCAAGCTTTAAGCTTCTCAACTGAAAGCCAGCATCATTTTTTGATTCGCATTCATAAACTCCTGCATCCTCTAACTGGGCTTCACGTATGGTATATGTGCCACCTATTGACTTTAGAGTCTTGTCTCCAGTCTCTGCTTTCTTTTTCAGGATTATCCAGGTTTCTGTCGCATTTCTACAGGTGCAGGAGATGGTGACAGTGTCACCTTCCTGCACACTCTCCGATGGAAAGGCTGTAAGTTGTATGTCTATTGGTGGAACTGTAAATAGAATTTAAGAACTGCTGTTGATTAAGTGAAATATAAATCGATTTCATATTAAACTAATGAGAGAAACTAAAATTGCCTAGGAGCTGATTATGTATCCTGTCTGCATTAAATGCTTAGAAGGCTGAGTTAAATCATCGGGCATTTGCTTGAATGTTGCAAATATGTGGGTCTTTAAGAAAAGGAAAATGTATCATATTTCTCTCATATCCCTTCATTTAATTCTTCAGCCATTCTAATTTTTCAACAGGGTGTTTAATATAAATATAGAATTAAAATGTGAAGAATAGGATCCAGTTTTCTATTACTTCGGGGGGTGGGGATGGGGAAGCAGCATACAAATTTTCCTTGAAGTACAAAGCCCTTTCCCTCCAAACCCACTGCCATCAGGTCAAGTCAACCCTGTTGTATAGAGGACTGCCTTTTCAGGTTTCAGAGACTTTAAATCTTAAAGGAGCAGACAGCCTCATCTGTGTTCCACAGAGCAAGCAGTGGGTTAGAACGACTTACCAGCCTTGTTGAATAGCACCCCAATGTATAACCCATTACCCAACCCACGCCCCCTTCCCAGGGCTTCCTAAGTCCTTTACAGACTTACATTTTGAGCCAGAGCCTCTAAGACCAAGAAATGAAGCTACCTAGAGATGACTTCCTTACTGGCGGTAACATCCACAACTATGTCTGCAGCTTGCCAAGTAGTTCATGGCATACAGGATCCTCACAAATACATTATGCCTCTAAGGAAAACTGCCCTATCAACACTGCATAGTGTGAGATTCCTATCATGATCATCTACCATGGGACATGATTCGAGATTTCACTCCCCATCCAGGTCCAGTACCTGGACCAGTATCATTCATCCTCAACTTTCTTTTTAAGGTTGTGTGATATTTTAAAGGCTGTCCCTCGAAAATATAACAATCATTCAAACAAGATAGGAAGACAGTCAGCAATATCTCAATGGGACTTATATCAAGAGGACAGAAAAAGAAATGGGAAAAAAGAAGAAACTTTCTATTTTTGTACAGAGCTAAAGTCTCAGAAACTCACAGGGGTAATTCTACCCTGTCCGGAAGAGTTGTTCTCAGTCGGAATTAAGTTGCTGGCAGTGAGTTTGGTTTGGTTTGATTTCTGGTGAAAGGCATCAGGGAAACCCAGAATGACTATGGTCTCAACCTGCCACCTAGGAGGTAATTTTATTTTCACTACTGAATTTCCATCCTAGAGAAAGGATGGAATTAAATTGATCTACCAGCTCAATTCACTCGTGTGTTTCTTTGTCACCAGGCAAATGAGTCAAAAATTATAGTACCTGCTACCCTTAATCTTAGAATTTACCAAAGTTTTAAATGCCCTATAATCCTTCTAACCAATTACTAGCAGAGCCTTTCGGAGATTTCTATTCACAGTCCACTTAAGTCAGATAGATTTCATCCTAAATCATTTTCAAATACATATATCCTACTTTTATAGTGGATATTTCAACAAGCTAATCATTGCCTCCTAAGTGGAAGTGAAATTCTTAGCATAGTTTCTAGAGCTAGCTCTCCATTTGAGATTGAACAGAATTTCAGGATAGTGATTTTGGCATAGTTCATGGGAAAAGGCTATTTAAGGAGATTTCCTGGCAAGAGCTCTTCAAAGCCATAAATTTTTCTTTTTAAGTTAAAAAATTATTTTCAAAGAGAATTTTGCTCATAGAAATACCAATAATAATTATTCATAATGCACTGCTCACCTTGAATAATTAATTTGATATCTTTTCTGCTTATTCCAGCGCTGTTACTTCCTTCACACACATAAATGCCAGAATCTTCCATCTTTGTAGATGTTAAGGTGAAAGTAGAATTTTCGGAAAGAAGCTGTAGAGCCCCATTATCATGTTTCTTGCTCCACTGGATCTTCGGAGTAGGAATGCCATCGCTGGAGCAGGTCAAATTCACAAAACTACCTTCCTTCAGGGTGGAAGAGGGACTCACTAGGATGGTTGTATCCTTTGGGGCAACTGAAAAGATAAAGCCCCTTGTTAGCTTAATCCCTCATATCCTGAGTTTCTAAGAGTGTTAATAATGTTGCAAATTTTGGATAGGGAGTCTGCCAACTACAACAGTTTATAAACTTTAATCACATTGCCATAGGAGGATTCTGTCCCTAGGATCCCATTCATGTTAGTAGAATGATAGTGAAGAGAATATGCACCATTCAGTATTTTCCAATGGAAGTTAAGTTCTATAGAAACTCCCTTGTGATTAAACAATGAATGACCAACAATAGCATGTGTTGCTATCGTGATACATTGGTCACGGCCACCATCACCCTTCTCTTCAAAGAGTGTGATCTATTGTTCTACCTTTGGATCATGGGTTAAAGAAGCCCTGACCCAGTGGGTTCAATGTTGGATTGGTAACCAAGAGATAGATGATTTGAACACACCAGCTCTTCTTTGGGAGGAAGGTGTGATGCAGTCTGTTTCTGTAAAGATTTACCATCTCAGAAACCCTTGGAGCCATTCAACTCTGTGTGTTAGAGTTGCCGTGCATTGGAATTAATTGAACAGTGGGGTTCGGCTTGTTCTTTAGCCAAATCTGAGTTGGTCTCCTGATTTGCTTTGACCAATAAAACATGGGAGAAGTAGCACAGTAGGACTTCCAAGTTTCCAAGTAGGACTTGCTTTGACCAATAAAACATGGAAGGAGTAACATAGTAAGACTTCCAAGCTAACGAAGCCTAATAAAAGAAGTAGTTTTCATTTCCACCCCGGGAAACACAGACTGTGTGCTATGGAGAGCAAGTGCAGGTGTGTCTTCTTGAGGCTGAGACACCACCTGAAGAAAGGAGGCCAGGACATTTCAAGTGAAGGTCTAATCGTATGAAAGGAGCTATGTGGGACCAACCAGCCCTGAGGTAACCCTCTGACTGACTGATGGATGAGTCGGTTCAGTTGGTGCCATATGGAGAGCAGATAAACTGTCCAATTGCCCCTTTCTCAAATTGCCTAGTCCTAGAGGCATAAGTAAATAACAGGTTGTTATTTTAAGTTGGGGGAGCTGTTGTAATCATCATGATTCTGATATCTCACGTCTGTGGGTTTCCTTTCCCAGAGTTTTTAACTATGGACTGCCAAACATGATCAAGAAATCCATATAAATTGTGGACACACTACACATGTGCTTACCGTTAACATGAAGTATCTTTGAGCTCAGCCTTTGTTTGGGTTCAAACTCCAGTTCAGTAATATTTAACTTAGCCTTACAAACAAGAACGTTTCTGATGTCTTTGGTGGTGGGGATGAAGGTCATTTCCAAACTCTTGGTCTCCAGGGATTGCCTATTCATGTCTCCCAAAAAGTCTTTATACTTCATCATACTCTTCCCTTTGAGTAATTCAATCTCCAACCGGTCAAAAGGGTACACATCAGGGACCTTGCAGTGTATGGTGACAGGTTTTCCCATCACTGGCATATCAGAAAACTCAATTTCTGGATCTCTGGGGAATGCTGCAAACATCAAGCAAAAATAATGTTTCTATGAGGCCTTCAAGGGAAAAACGAATCTAATCTGTGTTAAAGGCAACATTGTACCTCAAAATGACAGCTGTACCTTATCAGAGAAATCGATACAAAGGTGATTATCAATATATAAGCAATGGCATTAAAGGTAAATGTTTATTAATTTCAATAATATATAAATGATGTTAGGAAAAAAGAAATACCTA
The DNA here is from genome assembly GCA_004026705.1 of Nesogale talazaci. NCBI lineage: Eukaryota > Metazoa > Chordata > Mammalia > Afrosoricida > Tenrecidae > Nesogale > Nesogale talazaci. The sequence continues at coordinate 85,887 of PVJH01000587.1, forward strand.
TCACCAAATGATAAAGTCAAACAAACCAACCCTTCTAGACATTGAGCTGTTTCTAACTCATGGGAAGCCCCTATGCTAAAAGGGGGCAGGGCTTCTTGACTCAACTTGACAGACAATCACTAGTACTTTCTTTTGTGATGTCACTGAGTGGGCTGGAATCGCCAACCTTCAGGTTGGAAGTGAAGTGCAAATCATTGGAACCACAAGAGAACTAAGTCATAAACACACTTCTTGCTTCTCTCTTTTTAGTAAAGCAGCCTAATCTTTTCTAAAAATTGTCATCTTCTACCATCGTATTTAGTTAATGACATGTGTATTTTAAGTGCTTATAAAATTAACAGAGTATAAGAATGTTAGTTTCTTATTATTCATCATCCCAGTCTTCCAAGCAGCCTGGTAAAATTGGTATTAATTAATTTACTTTAGATTTAGGAAAACCGAGACACACAGAAGATTAAGGACTTTAACCGTGCATCACCCCTGAATTTAGATCAGAACCCCTATTTCTCTGGTCTCAGAGCCCACCCTCAGCTTCACAGAGCTATGCAGCCTCTCCGTGTCAGATAAGACACACTGGGAAGTTTTCATTTTAAGCTCTTTCATTCCAAATGATGATATTTTTCCAGCAAACTTTAATTTCTCCAATAGTATTTTTAACTTGAAAATACAAAAGATGGATAAAAAACGTCATTCATAAATAGTTACATGCATAGCCATGTAAATTACTAGATACAAGACTAATCTGATTATTCAGAGTAAGGATCATGCCAAAAATTTTTCTTCACCAAGCAAAATGCTGCTAAAGTGATACTTTCTCATCTCTTCCCATATTCCAAAAAGACTGCTGGTTCTCATTGCTGTGGGGAATGTGCCCCATCAGCAGACCCTGGGACTGAGTAACATGATAAGGCAGTGAAATCTGCCCTTCTGAGAGCTTCAAATCCCTGTACAGACATACTTCAACTTGTTCCGAACAAAATCCGGATGGGGAACACAAGTCTGGGAAGGGTTTCTGGTGGAAAATCTGTACAATATGTTTGCTTGGATTTTTCTGAGTGAAATAAAGCAGAGTAACACTCTCCAAGGAATAACTTTGTGGTCATTTTCCTTATTTTGTTCTTCATCCATTACAAATGGAAGAATTCCAGCAATGTCAAATTCTTAGAGGCTTGAGGCTGTAAATGACTTTTATAGAGGTGACAAGAAAACAGCAAAGTATAGATTATAAATGTCCATGTATATCAATATTAGTGTGGAGGTTTTAGAGCTTTTCACCTGAGCTGTTACGTGATCACCCACATCTCCATCCTAAAGCCCTGTCTTTATATTTGATCTTCTGCACTATATTGCCTCATTTCTTTTCCTGCCTGCAGCTTTCTAAATGACATCACTAAGTTATCCCAATTCAAATGAGTGAGCAGGCAGTCACTGTGCCATCCACTTATCTATGTTGAGGGTATTCCTTGAGTGAATATTTGTAGGGGATCTCATTAGTGCTCAGGAATTTCCTATACACACACACACACACACACACATCTTCCTTACTATATCCTCTCATCCAATATGCACAAAGAAGGACCAATGTAGGTGACCAATTGAATGATGAGCATATTGACAAGACATAAACTAAGGGTTGTAAATGCTGGCCACAGCATATACTTAAGGTTTAGGCTTCTTATGTTACTTCAGGCAATTCCGATTCTGAGATTTTGGAACCACACTACTGTTGTTAATAGCTACCGTTGCGTTGACCCCTAAGTCATGATGACCCCATGCACCATGGAAACAGGACCTTTGTGGTTCATAGAGTTTTTCTACAGTGGATCAGCAGGCTTGTCTTCTCAGTCCAGCTTAGCTAGGGAGCTCCTGTACCTGAGAAGCCTATTCCCTTCAGAGGGACGTGCACTCGTCCACACAGGAGGGGCACTGTCTGGAACTACACAAGAAAGTGAGAATTCAAGCGTGGAGACCTCACCACCCATTGGCAGCCTTACTCAAAGCAAAATCCCCCTTCTAAACACCTGGCTTGCAGTGACAATCACATACTCTTTTTCTCGCTGAACTTAAACAAACAAACAATAAAAAGAATTCTGAGAAACACTTACAGTAGAGTTCCACCTGGATTCCTTTCTCCAGGTGCTTGTGTCCGCAGGTGACTCTACATAGGTACGAGTGTTCATTCTCAAAGCTAACAGGACTCAGCGTCAGCATGGACTTCATCCCCTCATTTCTCACCTGCCCACCGAGCGGGCTGTCGATCTGGGTCCTCCAGGAGAAAGATGGGGACTCGCAGCCTGTGACCCTACACGTCAACACCACTGAGTCCCCAATCTGAGCAGCAATACGGGACGCAGGTGAGACATCTACTGTAAACAATTTCTCTAGAAGAAAAAGAAAAAGATTAATTTCTTCTTAAACCATATTTTAATTATGTTTACCCCTCGCTCCCCACCCAAATCCTTTAAGCTAGTATCTCTGCCAAGAAGAAAGCACTTCTTTCCACCCTGGAATCAACAGAAAGGAGGGGACATCTTCTAAGAATGAACCTCACTCAACTAATAGAAAGAATGTAGATAAAAGTCTGTCAAGAGAGAAGTTGGCATCTGTTTCCAGCAATGAGTCAGTGTCTTATCACGTGTAGTTTATCAAGTCACTATAATGGTGATAATAGCTCAGATAATGTAAGTGGTCATAGCTTGTCAGATATTGAACATGCCGCTCTACATAGACAGGTTTATCAAGTCATTGTAATCATTTGTTTGAATACATAATGATATTTATTTTCTTACCCTTTTGGGAAATTAACGCTCAGAAATGTTAAATAGCTTTACAGAGCTTGCAAGTTGCAAAATTAAGACTTAAAGCCAGGTGAATGTCACTTAAGATCCCAAGTTCTCGGTTACTAAGACAACGAACCACGTCATTCTCAGATGGAGAAAAAGCAGGGTCTAGCAGAGATGTTGAGGAGCTCTAGTGATTGCTGAGTAACCACTGGTCTATTGACGACTAGTTCGGAGGCTCCAAACCACCAGACCGTCTGCAGGAGAAGGATGAAGTTATGTGCTCCGATAAAGACCTACAGGATAAAGACCTAGGAGCCCAATACAGCATTGCAATTAGTCAGAATGGCTTCACCAGCCGTACATTGCGTTTTCTTTGTTTAAGAGAGACACCAGAAAAGTAACAAAAGATGTCTTCAGACTATACAAGGGGACTTCAAAAATGTATGGCAGAGATATTGTTGTCTTTAAATTTCATTTTTCCATGAACTTTTGAAAACTCCTCATATTTAATCTCTACACTAGACTAGCATGTAGAGCTTTCTTTGAACACTTCCAGAGCTACACTTTGAAAGTCACATGGAAAAAGCTGAAAACAAAGTAAAAATCATTAAAATGATAGGGAAACTATTCTAGTGTTTGTTTAATGCAGCAGAAAAAGGTTTTAACATTAATTGAGGGGCTGAAAGTTGAGATGTAAGGGCAAAGTTCCAAGTCTCAAATATCCAGGAAAGCTGATTGGCTACAGAAAGATCCCTGCTGGGGGCTTGGCATCTTTTGGATGACTGTTGCTTCCAGGTAGAGGAACTCCACAACTGCCTCTGTCCGCCTGAAGAAACTGGGGGTGACAGATGAGACTCCCCAGGAAATAAATACAATCTTCCTTATTGTAAATATCAGGCTGGGAGTGGAGGAAGGAAACCTCAATAAATAAATAATCCTAACACACGAGATTTTGCAAGGTTTGTGTCTGTGCCAGGGGAAGTAATTTTTTTTTATTGGCTTGCCTAATTGTGTCATCGTAGAGTCATCCAAATACGAGTCTCCTCAAATTACCTCAATAAATTTATATGCCATTATATTTTGAAAGCGAGAGATCATTCAGAAACCATACCAACCTTCCTAATTCTTTATATGCTGGAGTGTGACAGGAAGTGTCTTATAAACAGACCAGCTTCCTGCTTGAGGACAGTTGACAGGTCATTTGTCCCTATAACTGCTTACTTCACAACCTACAGGAGCCCCTCTCAGACTTAACTGAAAAGGGCACTTTGAAAGTTGAATTCTCCTAATGCTGTCTTCAGAAGTTAAGGGGGTTACAAACCATTATGACGAGAAATGCAAAGCAACCTTCTCCACTCTCCAATCCTATAAGAGATTTCCTTTACACCACTGAAATGGCAGGAAATTTATTGGGGAGTGAAGATATTCCAGGATTTTTGATAAGCTTTACTTCCTTTTATTACTCTAATATCTTTTCCAGTCTCTTGAAAATGATAACTAACATTCAACTGAGTTAATTGAGTAATAATGACCCTGGATCTTATTTTTTGTAGCAGTACCAGTTTAGCACTATGTTTAAACATTTTTAAACTTTACAGCTTCACAGTTGCCCATAGTTACAGTCCTTTTAATCCAGCAGATATTCACCGAGTACCAATTATAGGCCAGAAACTGTATGAGATGCCCAAACATTAACACACACACACACACACACACACACACACACATATACACACATACCACAGATGCTGGTTTTAAGGATTTTGCTGTTCAATGAAAAGTACACTTATAAGAGTTAAAGACATCAAAGGTAAGTACTATCACATACACAATTCTGCAATATCAGCAATATAAAATATTAGTCTATGAGTAAATACATAGGTAGACATGCAAGCTGAACAGGTATGAAGAGGCAAGCAGGATTATTATCACACAATATAGAGACTTGGCACAGGAAATTTCTACAAGTATATTTGTATGTGCTATAAATATATCCATGTATGTAATAGAGCAAACACCGGCTATAGAAGAATGAAAACGTTTTAGCCATAACGCATCTGTGGGTCTGAGTCATGAAGCCTGGGGACTAAGACCAGCCTTGCAGGACAGCTACATCAAGAGGCATAGCGTAGTTCACAAAGACAAGGCTCTACACCCCATAGCAACCGAGTAGCAACAGAGACCTTAAAAGCTAGTGGGCAGCCATTGAAAATGCAGCTAGTGTGCTCTTCTGGTCTAGAATAAAGAAAAATGAAGGGGATCAAGAATGCCAGGAAACAATTAGTCCAAAGGGCTAATAATAGACCACTCAATCCACAGCCTGCACTACCCTGACACCAGAATTAGATGGTGTCCAGTTATTACTACTGACAACTCTGGTCAGGCTTGTAGAAGGCCTTAGACAGAATTGGGGGTGGAGGGGTGGGGCGTGCAGAATAAAATTCACAATCATAGAAAAGAAAGGACTTGCTGGTTTTACAGAGACTGGTGAAACCCTGGAGACTGTGGCCTTCAAGCCTGGACAGTCCTCACCCCTGGGGACCACCTTGCCGTCAAACAACAAACAAGTCTCTTAAGTAAACAAGAACCCTGAAAGAGAAAGAATGCACTCCTATTAACAATCCACCACTCAAAACCAAAGGACAGTGTTTACTCAAACTCAAAGCTCAGGAAAGAAGGATGAACAGAAAGAGAACTCTACAGAGGAATGGAAAAGACTACTGTTACATTGAAGGACTTGCAAAGTATTAGGAGGCAAAGATGGTATGAATTACTAAATGGACAATTCATATGTTCTATAAACTTTCACTCAAACCACACTAATAAATTAAACATAGGCTTAACTAAAATAGATTCAAATGATTTTATTTATTGGCTTTCTCTCCAAAAATGTTATCTCACCCCATGCAGGGAAGGCACTGTGATTTTGTGCATGATTTCCAGCACAAAACACAATTCTTTGGTTCTTAAAAAAGGGCTTTGAATTATGTTCCGATGAACAGAAATGCACATATATATTTATAAGAGGAACTGAGTGAACACCAAAGGAGAAATGTCCCCTTAGAGAATCTGGGATTGAGATGCTTGTACGAGCTTTGTTTTGAAGCACGGGTGAAACTCTGCCAGGTAAAGGAAGAACAGGCACCTTACATTGAAAGAACAGCATGCAGAGAGGCCTAGGGTCACCAGTGCAGCTGCAAAGATTGTTTCTGACTAGACTGTGAAGAGTCTTATGTGACCATTTGAAGAAATGTTCACTTTTTAATGTATAGGCAATTAGAGTTCGATTGAAGTCACCTTTTCAATAAAACAAGCACCTTTTTTGTTAAGCATCATAACTCTAGTCATAGTACATAACATTGTTTATCCTGGCAATAGAATGATAACAGGAGGGTTGAGCCCCGGTGGCGTAAGAGGGACGGCGGTCCATGGGCTTGGCTGTTCAAATCCTGTGGCGGCTCTCAGGAGCAGTGCTGGGTAGCTCCCATGACCACCAGAGGGCAGCGATGCCAAAACAAACAAACAAAAAGAATGATAGCGGGAAACCCATTTGAGGACAGTTTTCTGCAGTTGAACACCATGTGGTTTTGTATTAAAATGGGCCATTAATGAAATATTTCACCACATACAGATTATGAGCTATAACTGGCCTCAGGTTTTATGCACTTAATGTAACTCTGCCACAGATCAATGAGCTAGTATGGTGGCAAGAAGAATTTTTGGCAAATACACTATGTACGAGTTGTTAGTAATCACACTGGGAAATAAAGGATTGAAGAACTAGGTTGATTGGGGGGGGGGGTGTCATTCAAAGGTAGAACTGATTTGACCATTTGGTATTGGAACCTGAATTTGGGAGTCACCAACCTGTGGTAGTGCAAATCTTGGGCTGTTATAGTGAGAAGACAAGAAGACCAGGGGTGAAAACTTGATAATACCATAAGGGGCCAGCGGAAGAGCATAAACCAGTGAGCGAATGATATCCAAACCCCAAACTAACTCACTGCCCTTGGGTTTCTGAGTTGGTAAGTCTTTACAGGAACAAAAAGACTCATCTCTCCCTCATGGAGCAGCTGGTGGGTTTGAACTGCTGATCTTTTGGGTTAGCGTCCCAACACCTAATGCACAGTGCAACCAGGGACCTTTGAAGGAATGATGAGAGGCAGAAAAGAATCAGAAAAGTAGGTTCATATGGAAGCAATTACCCTATTGACGTTATCTCACTGTTGCTCTACTATCAATGAGGACAGCTTTTCTAATCCTTTTAGATTCTACTTACCTTGAACAATTAATTCCACTTCTTTTGTATCGTTCCCCATTATATTAACCCCTTCGCACATGTAAATTCCAGAGTCTTCCATCCTCATGGCAACTAAAGTGAGAGTTGAATTCCCAGAAAGGAGCTGTGAGTTCCCATCATCTAATTTCTTGCTCCAGAGAATCTCGGGAGCCGGCAGCCCCTCACTGAAACACTCCATGGTCACAGAGTCGCCTTCTTGCAGACTTGTTGAAGGACTCACAGATATAACTGTATTCTTGGGTGGGACTGAAAAGGTAAGTCACAATGTTAGCCATCGCTAAATAGTCTTGTGATTTAATCAGATACTTTTTTTTTCATCGTCTATTATGTGTTTCCAACATTTGGGTGAATTTGTGCTACCAAATTAATATAAAGAACTGTGGAGTCATTAAAAATAGCCAAGTCAACCTTGGAGTAACTTGATTTATATTTTTGGATTATATTCTGATGGTCAACAATTCAGAAATTATCATGACCTTTTAGAGTTAAGGAATTTGATCTCCCAGTTAAAGTGAAAGTCCCATCCATCCTGGCCACTTAAGTGCTCATCCAAGCCAGGTTCAATTCTGACAGGGGATGGCAAGCCATTAGTGCACGAAGCATGGAACTCGATCTTTGGGCAGTCACATGGAGCCAGGGAACAGTGAAATCCCTACCCCTCTCCTGGCTGGATGTCCATGTGGAAGTGTGTGCACACATACACAGGAATGCGTCCAGAACAAGGGTTGACTTCTTCAAAGCTCTTTTAGCTGTGCAGCTAATAGTTTGAGGTATTTTATGAGAGTTTACAAAATGTGATGCACTATGTGTTCTAACCCGATCCTGCTTACTACAATCCAAGCAGGTAGTATTCGTCTTTTGTAGAAATGAAGACTTGGAGAAAATAAGCAAATTCACACAGTGGAGCCAGAACTTAAACTGTCTTTCAACCCCAAACAAGTGTTTTTTTCATTGAATTATGCAGATGAGAAATATTATGTTCACACTGAATAAAAATGAAATTGAGGCTACAAGTATCTTCTTGTAATGAGTTGCTAAATGTATTGCTAGTCACTGGAATCTCACTTTGTATAAAGTCTAGGCTACATCTACTCACTGTAGACTTGCAATTCCTTCCTGGTCTCTCGCTGAGTAGATCCAGAGTCCGTTTCACCAATGTGTAATTTAGCTCGACACACAAGGTTTTTTCCAGTATCCTCGATGGTAGGAGTAAAGGTTACTTCTAAACTCTTGGTTTCCAGGGACTTTTTCTCTGAATCCTCCAGAAATTCCTGATTCTTCATGAGCTGGTTGTCTTTCAGTAAATCTATTTCCAGCCTGTCGAACGGGTAAACATCAGGGACCAAACATTTCACTCTGACAGGCTTTCCGACCACCAGTGTATCACTCAAATGGATCTCTGGATCTTTAGGAAAGGCTGCAAAGACCAAATGAGTAAATGTAAATGAGCTTTTTGCTCAGGTGAATAAAGATTCCTTACAGTTTAATGCAAAACAAACCATGTCTAATGCTTTGGTCAGTACAGTTGTCAGGCTGCAGAGTTCCTTGTTTTAAAAGCCTTTCATGGATTTAGATGGGCTCAAAAAGCAAGTATTGCAATCAGTCAGTTGGGATCCCCCTGTGTACTGATTCCCAGGTTGCACAACTAGTTAAGCATTTGACTACAAACCCAAAGGTTGGTTCTCAAAGGTTGGAACCCATCCATCCAGTGCCTCCGAAGGAAGGTCTGGAACTGTGCTAGGGAAAGGTCGCATTTCATGAAAAACCTGCGGAGCACACGTCTACTGGGCACTGTAGACAGACAGGCAACTGGTCTAGTTTTGTTTTTGCTGTTTGTGGGATGTATGCTGTTGGAATCAGAAGAGACACAAAAGTCATGTTTTTCTAATACTTTTATGACAGATTTTGTTTTACCTCCTCAATACTTCCAAAAGATTCTGATTACTTTTCAGGATTTAAAAAAACAGATTCGGTCTATTTAAGTAACCTGGCAGGAGTTGCACAGGTAGTTAAAACTGGGATTGCCACTAAGTGGGCTTGCAAGTTCATAGGGTTTGTTTGAATCAGAGCAGACATATTTGAATTTCACAGATCAAGAATCTGCAGCTGAGAATGCCATTGCAAAGAGGAGCGAATACATAAGCTATCCTAAGAAATGAAAGAAAGAACAACTTTCAATCATTGGCTTCTAAGAATGTTGCCTCTGACAGGAAACTCACCCTCCAAAAAGGAACTCTTGAGCAATCTTAAATTCTAGAAGGCAGGTTTGCAGACTGGCATGCCTAACTGAGTGTCCCAACTGTTGTTCCCTGTGGATCTTCTGGTTCTAAGGACAGGCACTACTAGTAAGGAACCACCATGATGTTAACAGATAGCTGGGATTCAGGGTCTTCTATATTAAGTCTAGAAAGGCCTCAGCTCTAAAGAATAATAGAATCAAATGTGGAGGGGAAGCAGGGTTATTAAACATAATGAGAAACAGAAATTCTTGAAGAAAGAACATAGGCAAAATAATGAAATCCAGAAGGGTCTTTTCTTTTTTACAATTTCAACCATTTTTTTGTTTTGTTATTTGAGGACAAAGGTGAAGATTTGCGAGGGCTGCTATTACCAAAAGAACATAGTATTCTTCCTGGGTTTTTTTTTTTTCAACTAGAATTTCTGAACCTCACATGCCGTAAAAACGGTGCTTATAACCCACACAGCTTGACGTCAGGTAACATAAGAACTTGCTACTTCTCCCTGTGTTTACATAAAGGGACCTTTCCGGGAGTTCTGCACAGCTATAACGAATGCATGCAGGACCAGCATAATTGAAAGCAGCCGGACAGGCACCGCAGTCTCTTGCAAAGCATTAGCAGTACACAGGGCTTGCTGGTGAATGGGCACAGTTGGTTGGGCTCCAGTATAGGAGAAGAGAATCAACCTCATGATAAGGTAATCAAATGAGGTCTTTATGAGGAAATGGCCATACATAGAATGCAGATTTTTGTTTGTTTGCTTTTTAGAAAGAGTAGTCATCAGTATTTCAAAGTAGGTGATTTCTTTCAGGTTAACATTTACTCCTTTGGTTTACTCGGCCTTGCTGAGTTGAGCATTTGGGTAAGCTAAACTGCTAAATTAGGATAAACTAGTGGTACTCATGTAGGAGGCAAATCTAACTCATTGTATAAATACTCTTGAGATCCATCATGAAAGCTAATTGCTACTAAAAGTAAATAAATGTATTTATTTATTAAAAGTATTTATTTATGTATTTATTAAAAGTAAATAAATGGATGAATCCTAACTTTCTCGAGACTGAATCTTCAAGTAAGTGAAATGTTTGCAGATGTTTTTCTCTATTCTAAAGGGAAAGCTGTATTATAGATCTTCTATTCAATATTTAAACTCATTTTAAACACCAAATTGCCTAAAAATAAATCAACAGAAAGCCCCTAAGATGAACTGCATACGTCATTTATGCACACAGCCAAATAAAAATTGTTAGGGCATATTTAATTGGAAATTTTGGGGTTTTTTTCCAAAAAAGAAAGAATTCTAAAGATTCTGTTTCACGGTAAAGAAAACCAAAGTCTCTCAAGGGTTGACCAGCATTCATGAACGCCATGTTTGTGGCAAAGTTCTAGTACTCAACTTGGCTGTCTCTAGCTTTCTGGGTTCTATATTCCTCTGACCCCAAATTTGATCAGGAACATCACTTTTACAAATAATAGCAATCATCATCTTAAAACAAAGTAGAGAGACTAGCCAAGAGTCTCTGAGACACTTACAGTAGATTTCCACCTGGATTCCTTTTTCCTCCTTCCCATCCTCGCAAGTCGCTGTGCACAGGTAAGAGTGCTCGTTGTCAAAAGTAACAGGCGCCATGGTCAGGGTGGACTTGGTCCCCTCGTTCCTGACCTTCCCGTTCAGCGGACTGTCTATCTGGGTTCTCCAAGAGAAAGATGGGGTGTCACAGCCATCGGTGCTGCAAGTCAGTGACACCGACTTGCCAATCTCAGCAAGAATTTTGTCTTCTGGAAAGATCTCGATTTTAAAAGCTTGAGCTGCCAAGGCAAAAGGAGAAAAAGCGAACTGACCACTGGGTTGATTTGGTATTCTGCTCTCGCTCTTCTCCGCTTCGGTAGCATGTTGCAAATACAATGAGGCAGCTCTCTTTGCTAAACCGATTCAGATGAGTGGCAAAGCAGCCCGGAGGCAAGTTTGCCAAAAGTAATGTTGAAATCATTTTTACTTGGGAGATTCCTCAGTTATGCGCTTGACATCTGTTTATCAGATTTGTTTATTATTTACGGTGTTAGAGCTTTGTTTATTAACCTCCTCAGTAGGCAACTTTCTAAGCAAGCTGTGCTTTTTTTTTTTTAACAGCAACTATGTGTGTGCCTGTGTGCACCTACTAGCACAATTCTGTGGTGTGTAGCAAAACAACCGCACGTAAAAACTTTGGTTAAATTACGTTTCTCCCCCCGCCCCCTTTAAAAACTCTAGTGTGTGCCTTTCTTCATTACTGAAACCAAAGCCAGGGCTAAAATGTTAAGTTACTCTCTGAAACAGATCAAGGAGAGGCACTTACAAGCTGCAAACAGTGTCCAAAGTATACTAGAAGCTCCAGAAATCAGGACCATCTTCGCCCGCATTTTCTGCCGCTCCTTGTGCGATGAGAAAACAATGGTTCCAGAATCCCACTTTCTGCCCCACGTGAAACGCCTGGGCAGAGTGTGCAGCCCCTGAAGCCCGTGAGGCTCAGTGAGGCGTGGAATACAAAGTCTGCTCTTTATAAAGGGCCTATGGCAGGGGCGGAGGGAAATCCCTTCTAGGGGAAACCCGAGGCAGACCTAGGGAAAAAAATGTTCACTGACACCCAGCCAAGTCCCAGCATTAACCCTCTCAGAACTGAAACTACTTTCTCTGCCCTGGGAAAAGACAACCCTTACAAGGCTATCACATTCCAATTTTTATTATTTATTTACTTTTTTTCCCCCAAGAGTTGGCTTCCAGCCCTCAAATGTAGTTATCTATCTATTCTAGAAAGACATAAAATGGCATACTGGAGGCAGAACTTGGCTTTATGATCCATAGAAAGCTTTTAAGACAAAGGAGCAAAAATGGTCAGTTAAACTCAAGATTTTGAAATGAATAATAAGTTTGTCACCTGGTTGATTTTTAGGTTCCTTCAGAAGATGTATTTGCAATTCTGAAATAGAGGTGAATTTTTTTTTTCTCATAAGAAAAAGAAAGCAAAGTCCTTTCTTTGGTGAGTCATTTTCAAAAAAAGCCAGCCGTGTGACTTCTTAGTTTTATATATATTATTCATAAATATAATTCTTTTGACAATAGACATCCGTCTTTTGAAATGGTATTCTTGAGTAGAGAATAAAAGAATGTAACTGAATTTTCCTGCCAAAACAAGGGAATCATTTTCCCTCTCTGTTTCAGGCAAGTTGCCTGCCCCTGGTTCCAGTACTGGAGAATTCAGTCTTCTGCAGATTCAAATGCAAATGTGAAGAATTCCACTGAAGTGGTAAATCTCTTCCACTCCCAGGACAAACTCCATTAAAGCATGTTAACAGCATAATTGTGCAATATGGAGGGGGGGCGGGGAAGAGATGCAATTTGGTGTTATCTCCATTCCAACCTTACCCATTTCACTCTTTCCCCCAGCCCCCTGAAATGGTTTTATAAACAGCTCAAGAGGCACTGTTAGCTGATAGGCCAACTCCTTGCAAAATGCTTGCCCATCAAAATGAAACCGGATTAGCCACTTCCTTGTATTATATTTGTATATGTCTTTCTCTGCCTACAGATCATCAGGTCCTTTCCAGACAGGGACCAACGCTTGTTCTTTGGGGTATGCAACTTAGCTTTCCCTTCCGGACCGCACCATTTAACAGTTGGTGAGTGCAGACAGTGCCTTAATCAATATTAAAAATGTAAGCTTTGGAAAGGAAACCTCCAAAATATTAGCCACGGTGTATCAATGCTGCATGAGAGAAGGCTAACTTCTACCAGAAAGCATCAAAGCATATCTATTTATTAAATGTTTCTATTACTTCCCAAAAGGAACTCTGGTGGGCTAGTCGCTCCAGGTTGAGCGGTGACTCAAAGCCAGCAATTCAAACCCACTGGCCACATTGTGGGAGGAAGTCCAGGATTTCTACTGCCATAAAGAGCTACAGTCTCAGAGACTCACAGGGGCAGGTCTGCCTTGCCGGTGTAGGCCCCGGTAGGGTCACAAGGAGTCAGCATCGATCGGAGGAACTTAGGTTTGGGGGTTATTGCTCTCTAGGCACTGTTGCAAGGACAGAGAAAAGTCTCCTCTATGAGAACCCACAGACTCATGAATATGTGACCAGCACCCTATGACCCTATTTCACAACGAAGGTCTTATACTTATTGGTACCTTTGTTTTTCCCAAAAGAAGCCCTGCTGGCACAGTGGGTTCACATTGTGACTTACACGGTTGAAAGCACCAAAGCTCCCTGGGAGAAAGTCTGATCTTTCAATTCCCATAAACAGTTCCCATGTCAGAGACTCACTGGGGTCGTCAGGAGTCAGCCCTAGCTCGATGACAGTGATTTTGGTTTTTCGGTTGTACAACAAAAGCTCACCACAACTCAGGTTGGAAATTCACGGCTCTCCTTACTTGGCTAGAGAGCCCTCCTGCCCTCCCTTTGGACATTAATGTGTCTCATTCCATCCTTAGTGAAAAAGAACAGAGTGGGATAAAATAAGACTATGCTAAGTGCAGCTTCACCGCCAAACACCGAGGAATCAGAAAAGTGTCTTAGTGAAGAACTAATTGGTCTAAAACACAACCTCGGGGCTCTGGATAATACTGGCATCATGGAAGACGATTTTTAGCACCCTTTATGTTGAATGTTTGCCTTCAGAAAGAGAGAAAAAAGCTTATGGAATTGTTTGGCTGTGCTTTTGTTTTATCTTATTTTTCCAATTATGGTGGGACTTCAAAAAGTGTGTGGAAAATTATCATCATCTTTTCATTTAATTTCCCCAAGGGCTTTGTGAAACTTCCTGGTCTTATAGGATATAACAAGCTATAATTCAGTTTCAGGAACTCTCCAGACACAGCTCTTCAGTTAGGATGACCTTCTTTCATCTGTGCCCACAGACACACTTCTCTCTGGCCCTGCCTCTCAGCTGTAGGCCTCTTCGGCTTCTGCTCTGCTTGTACAAATGTTACAAAGTTCTTTAAGCTCTGCTGATAATGCCCCTAAGGATTCCATTCTTGCTTCCTGGCCTGAGAAGTTTTCCACTCTGTTTCATGCCTACTCCATTGTGTCTGCTGCTTCTACTACTCTGACATTTCTTCTCACCCTCTCAGGTCATCTCTGATGTCACATCTCTCTGTAGCCTGGATCTAGGAGATTCAGTATGGGAATCTTAGGCTATCCTCTACTCTTGACTCTTTTTTCCCTTTCTTCTGTGGCCCCTTATAGGCTCCACCAGATTCATGGATATATTTGCAGTATCATTGAATGGAAATGTACAAGTAGCCTCTGTCAATCCTTTATCTCGTGTTGTTGTGAGATGGCATCAGATCAGTTCTGACTCATAGCACCCCGTATGCAACAGTGTGAAACTCTGAAGCTTCCTGTAGCAGTCATGTCATCATGTCAGTTTCAGCACTGGGAGTGTAGGGGTGGAGTCTAGCCTGTCAATCCATAGACAGCCAATAAGACCTCTGTGTGGGCTTGACTTTCTTCTGAGAATTCTGGGAAATCTCGTGGTATTTTCCAATTGGAGGAGAGAGACTTGACTCAGTCTCTGTTAGAGATGTTCTACTGACAAGACACAAGGAGGTCTCCCTGTGAGATATCCTGGAGGAGAAATCACATGAGCTTACCCTGATGAAACCAGACCTCTGAAGCCAGAAAAGCCACATGGAGACTCTTGCCAGTACTGAGATGCTTGAGAAGCTCCCAGAGAGGCCCCCATCAGTGCTGAGATGCTTCTACCACCACTGGATACACAAGAGTGCATCTACTAGGCTGTGATCATCCTGGCATCATTGCATGTGCTTCGTGAGTCTGAAGATGACTTGTGGATTGGTATTGGACACATGGACTAATATCAGACTTGTGGGCTTGGACTGGATTGGGTTGAGATGCTTTCTCAATGTTCCTTTTCTCTTGTATATAAACTCTTTCTTATACACATATGTGTGTCTATGAATTTGTTACTCTAGTCTACCCAGACTAACATACCTTCCTAAAGAGCATTCTGGTTTCACTTATTTGAAGATACATTTATGTATTCTCCTGGAATTCCATGGTTCTTTCAATATTCTTCTCCAGACCATAATTCAAACGCATTGATTCTTATTCAATGTCCAACTTTAACATGCACGTGTAGCAATCGAAAATACCCTGAGTTGGGTGGTATGTACCTTAGTTCTCAAAGTAATATCCTTGTTTTTCAACACTCTAAAGAGGTCATGAGCAGCAAATTTACCCATTGCAATGTGTCTTTTGATCTCTCAATTGCTGATTCTAGGAACATCAATTGTGGATACAAGCAAGACAAATCCTTGACACCTTCAATCTTCTCTCCTTTTATCATGTTACTATTGTTCTAGTTGTGAGGATTTTGGTATACTTTACAATGTGTTGTATGTAACCCACACCTAAGACTCTGATGCATAATCTTCATAAGCAAGTACTTGAAATCCACCTCATTGTCAGCAAGCAAGGTTGTGTCACCTATATATCTCAGGCTATTAATCAGCCTTCCTTTAATTCTTATATTGCATTCTTCTGCATATAATCCTGTTTCTCTAATTACTTGCTCACAATACAAATTGAGTAAGCATGGGGAGAGGATATAATCCAGATACACACTTTCCTCATTTTAAGCCTTGCAGTATTCCCTTGTTCTGTGTTCATCACTTCCTCTTGACCTAAGTGCAAGTTCTGCCAGAATACAATTAAGGGTTACAGAATTCCCATTCTTCTCAAGACTATCCATTGTTTGTTATGCTTCATTCAGTTAAATGTATTGGCATAGTGAATAAAACACAAGTAAGCATTTTACAGGTATTCTCTACTTTCAACCAAGATCCTTTAGAAATCAGCAATGATATCCTATATTCTGTATCTTCTAAATCCAGCCTGAACCTCTGACAATTTCCTGTTAGTGGACTAATGTAATTGTCACAGGTGACCTTCAGCAAAATTTTCTTTGCATGTGGTATTAGTGATATTGTTCTATAATTTTTAGCTCTATGTTGAGCCCTCTTTTTATAATGGGTACAAATTTGGATCTCTCCCAGTAAGTTGACCAAATTGCTTGTCTTCCAAATTGGAAAATGTCAGTTGGCAGGCCATCAATTCCTGTAGCCTCATTTTTTGGCTAATGCTTTCAGTGCAGCTTGAACTCCTTTCTTCAATGCTGTTGGTTGGTTCTTGCTCATATATGCCTTCATGAAATGGTGGCGTGTTGACCAGTTCTTTTTGTTTCAGTGACTGGGCATTATTGTAATCTTCTTTGAATGCTTTATGCATCATTCAATATTTTGCCCATAGATTCTTTAAGATCGCAACTCCAGACTTGAATTCTTTCAATTTGAGGTATGCTGAGTGTGTTCTCCCTTTTTTGGTATTCTAACTCTAGGTGTTTCGCATTTAATTGTAATATTTTACTTTGTCTTTTTGAGCTACCCTTTGAAGTTTTCTGTTCAGATCTTTTATTTTATCATTTCTTCAATGTACCTAAGCTACTCAACAATTAAGAGCAAGTTTCAGCATGCCATCCATGCTGATTTTTTTCTTTCCTGTCTTTTTAATGACCTGTACTTTCTTCATGTGTGATCTTAATGTCCTTCCACAGTTTATCAGATCGTCTGTCATTAACATTTAATGCATCAACTCTGTTCTTAAAATGTTCACAAAATTTAGTTGGGCAAGCAAGGTTGTAATTTGGTTCTTGTGGGCTTTGTTTTCATTTTTTACAGCTCAACCTGAACTTACACATGAGAAATTGATGGTCTGTTCCATAGTCGATCCCTGGCCTGGTTTGGGAAGTTAGTATTGAGTTTCTTCATCATCCCTTTCCACAAATGTAGTCAATTTGACTACATATATTTCTCTAGAGAAGTTCATAAGTCCTTTTGCATTGTTGAAAAAAAGTTGTTTGCCCTGAAGAAGTCTACCATGCAATCTCCAGTATCAGTGGATGGATTTACTTTTAGATGATCAATCCTGTTTCCTTGTTCTGTGTGTCTGTTGCTATTCCAGTATCAGGATGTTTAGACTACCATGATTGTGTCATTATTTTAGGGTTGGGAAGCAAGAGGCTGCTTCTTCTTCTTATCCTTCTTTTTCTTCTTCTCTTACCCAAGGTCCTTTTACTTTCCATATAAAGTTGGTAATTAATTTTTCCATGTCTTTAAAAAATCATGTTTGAATTCAAGTCAGAATTACATTGTATTTGTAGATCTTTTGGGTGTAATGGTGGCATGTGTATTGGTATAGGAACATAGACACATAGAACATAGACCAGGATTGTGAATTTGAGAATCTAAAATGAAATTCATCTACCAATGAGCAGCTGTTCTTCAACATAGGACTGAAATTTGTTAAATGGGAAAGAATTATTCTCACATTTTCACATGATAAGTCCTCTCATCCAAGGGATGGAGTTTTAACATGTTTCTATGAGACACAAGAATAAGTGACCAATAGGTCTCAAAACAGCATCACTAAGATTAAATTGTAGTTAGCAATTCCAACTATGAATTTGGATATTATTCCAAGGCTGTTATAGTGGAGAAATGGCCAGTTAATTTGGATTTAGCAAAATAGTTTTTGAATTCCCTCAAATCTTTGAATCAGATTGGACTTTTAATACCCTCTTCTGTGCCTTCACTGCATCCACTGCATAGCTCTTGCAAAACACCTGTACTATTTACCTGTTAACTTATCTAATTTGCAAGCAGAGAAGGTTTCCTTTTTTTTTTTTTTCCTTTCTCAGAATATAGGCTAGCTAGTGCACCCATTAAAACATGCCAAATGATGTGAAACCTTAAAGTTAACAGACTGGTACAAAATGTCTAGATGAAGTGTTACACCACTTTGCCTTTGAACTAATTCAGTTGAGCATTTTTATCAGTGTAACAGAGGACATGATTAACTAATTTACTATAAGGCAAGACTGGGAGATATAGTCAACTTGAAAGATAACCAAACCAAGATACGGGAACATCTCAAAAGAATGTAGTCAAGAAAATGAAAGGAAAGCTAGAGAGAGTTCATTCGAAGGAGCATCTAAATGTAAACTCTCAGATGGTTGAGTAAGGGATGAGGGGATTTTGCAGTGCTATGCAAGGAGATGCTGTCATAGTTTCAGTTGGCCGTGAAATGAGCTTGAGCTGATATCCATATCAAATAGCTGTTTTGGCTCACTGTGCTATCACTTTAATTCAACCTTCTAATGGCCTGATACAGAGCCCCAGTGGCATATTGGATTATGCATTAGGATGCTAATTACAAGTTCAGCAGCTCAAAATATTGGGGGAAGGATGAGGCTTTCTACTCCTTTAAAGATATACAGTCCTGAAAACTCACAGCAGCGGATCTTCTCTGACCGATCGAGTCACTATAGGTTAGACTTGACGCTATAGCAATGAATTTGGTTTTGGGTTTTTTTTCTTTTGCTTTTTTGATCACCTGATATCATGGTCTTTGATCAGCAGGCACTCAACTAACCCCATGGAGAGCAGGCTGTCTGATTCTGGGTGTCAGTCCCTAAAGGAATGGAGCCTTGGTGGTCTCATGATTAAGTGTTGGACAGAAATCTGCATGATCAAAACCACCAGCAGCTCCATGGGAGAAAGATGGGGATTTTTACTCACACAGCCAGTTACAGTCTCAGAAAACACAGGGAATTGCTGCGAGTCAAACTCAATGGCAGCGAGTTTCCTTAAAGGAAAGACTGACGCGTACATATCCCCCCAAAAAAGAAGGAGAAGAAAGGATTTCCAGAGGAAAGTGATAAGTAGAGTTGATGACTCCAAAATCCCTGACCTAGTAAGAATTTATGAAGGAGCAGGATATGTTTTATCTGGAGAAGGAATGCCAATACATCAAAGTGGTAACTACATGACAGGTATGCTCCGTGTTATCTCCAAGTCTACGGGTGACACAACTAGGTATACGGACACTAGACTCTCAGTGCTTTAGAGACAACACTGTGCCTGTCCTCTTTTCCATTTGGATCTTCATCACTTACCACAGTGGCAAGGAGAGAGTAGTAACTACTTGTTGGATGAATTAATTATAAGGATTTGAAAGAGACCTTGACTCAGAGACCAACAGAACTGAATTGAAGTCTGACCTAGGAGTTGTGAAATTTGCTCAACTATATGTACTCTCTCTGAAGCTGTTCACACTAGTGTCAAATGGGATGGTAGTGCCCTTTCCAAGGATTTACCAGATCTTTATGAATATCAACCTGAAAATGATAATGAATGAGAAATCTCTGTAAGTAGTAGAAATACTATGGCACATGTCATTGTGGATTGTGATAAGAGTTGTATGAACCCCCAAGAAAATGATTTTTTATTAAAAAACACATGTGATAATAGTGTTGTTGTTAGGTGCTCTACAAGGGATTATAATTCAAAGCATCCCCAGTGACAGAGTAGAACTACCCCATGGGGTTTCTTTGTTGCAATCTCTGCAGAAGTAGGTGGACAAGATTTCCTTTCACAAACTTGCTGGGTGGGTGCATTCCAAATGCCATTCTTTATAGTTAGAAACCCAGTGGTTACCCATCGTGCCACTAGGACTCTGTAATAATGAACAGAACCACATTAAGTTCATTTTAAAGAAGAATTTTCTAGCTATTTAATCTGTTCACATGTGGAATCACTTGTGCATTTGACAGCTCCTATACCCTGAAATCATCCAAGCAAAAGTTGGATGATGTCTGTGAGTATGCGTGGTAGAAGCCCAGGTTTGTATGAGATTCAAACTGGATGACCCCTAAAATACCAACCATGCCCATCCCCTCCCTGAGTAGGCTTCTGTTATTTTGGGCAGTGATATCCTTCCTTTTTAGCCTAACAGCAATTCTCTCACTGACAATATAAAAATTCTCAGATTAGACCAGAGCGTGCACAGTGCTACAGATAAGAGCGTACAACAGAGGAAATCCAGTATAGATGAAACCCCCAGGGCCAACAAGGAGAGTAGAGATACCAGAAGGATTAGGGGAGGGTGGGGGGAGAGAGGAGAAATCAATGACCAGGGTCAATAGAACCCCCTCCCAGGGGGTTGAATAATGGAAAAGTGGATAAGGGACAATGGAGAAAGATGTAAGTTATTGAAAAAATAATCTATAATTTATCAAGGGTTCAGGTGGAAGAATGGGAAGGGGTAAGAAATGGGTAGTTGAAATCAGGGGCTCAAGTGGGTATAGGATGCTTTGAAAATTATGATGGTGATATATGTGCAAATGTGCTTGACACACTGGAGGAATGTATGGATTGTGATAAGAGATATAAAAGCCCCCAATAAAAATCTTTAAAAAATAAAATACACCAAATCTGGGGAAAAAATTTCTAAGAATTCCCTGATACTGTATAGTTAGACATCAACACACCAGATATTCTTGCAGTTTCAAATCTGCCAGACCTACCAGTAGTCAATCAAAGTTTATAACCTTTTTTTCTAGGATGGCCTACCACATCTGGAGGAAGTGACTTACCAGTGGCAAAAGTGGTTCTGTTATTGCAGTGATTCTTACTGATGCAAGAAGAGAAAAACAATGCTGTGTGGAAAACATATCAGGACAAAGTGGGGAAAGTGAGAAACTTTTTCAGAACATTCTACATATCAACTCCTCTACTGCCTTGAGAATCACTACTCTAGATTTGCCCAAAATATCTATCTCTGTGGCTCACTTTGGTTTTATGTACCCAACCAGGGGCCCAAGGGTATACAGAGTTCAGGGCTGGGTCAACCACTTGAAGAAAGCATCAAAGACAGAGATAAAATCTGTTTTCCTATTGAATTTCCTTGAGCATATGTCTTTCACTTTCATAATCCCCAAATGGTTGCCCTGGATCAGGGCACCGAACTTTCATTTCAAACAAGAAAGATGAGGGACTATATGTGGATGAAGGACCAAAAAACTGTTGAAAAGGAAAAAGGGGGAAAGATGAAGAGAAAGAGATCAAAGCTAGTGTGTTCTTTGGGAAGCCCTAGATGAAACCTCTTACTGTAAAAGGGGGCTATCAAATATTTTAGCTAAATAGGTTATTGCCCTAAATAGGTCAAGATCCTATTAACAAAAAGGAAAGAATGGTCTTCATATAGGCCAATAACAATGTCTGTCATCGTTTCCTAAACATAATGTTTATGGAGAAACTTCTATTTGTGAGACAGCATTTAACCCTCAGAATATTCAAATGACAGCATGAATGAAGTTTCTACATCAGAGTGAAGAATGATAAACTCTCAGTAAACCACTTTGACAAAATTAAACTTGTGACGCAGAAGACTCATAAAATCAATGACCTTGTACAATAATGCTTCATATTTATTTCACTTCATTGTGTTGACTGGACATCCAGTTAGTTGAGCAAGCTCATATAGGTAATAAGAAGTAGCAATTGGATCTTACATCAGCTCATTTTTACTCCCAGGTCACTACTTGTGGCCTTACCTCCATATTTGTTGAATGGATGTATTATTGTTCAAGCATCAGTGTTGACACAGAGACACAGAGTGTGGTCTAATTCCAGTCAGCTACTATAAATATGACAGGTAATCCAAGAGACAGCTTTCATCTTGGCTCAAGTTGATAACTATCAGCTTCTCACCTTTAGGGCCATTCTGGAATTTGAAGTACTGGAGGTGACTTTTATTGAGCATTCAGAATCTGCAGCAAGGGTCTAAGAAGGAAAGGAGTGAGCAGACAGATTCATCCTTCAGGGCAAGATTAAAATATATCTCTAAAAAATAATTCAATTTCTCTTCTTGTTGAAGCTAAGAAGGAATCCATGAACACCAAAGATAGCACCTACATGTGATCTTGTAGCTGCCAATAGTCAACCCCAAGTGGAATTTCCTGGGAAGCCAGCAATTTCTCATTGCTTATTTAACATGAGCAAAAAAGGAAGATGTTCAGGTCTCCTCCTACTTAAAAAAATGCTTGTTAAACATCTGTTTATATTTGTAAGGAAAGAATTGGTGAGGACATTTTCTGGGCTTACAATAGTAGTGTCAAATAAATAAAACAAAAAAAAGAAATTGTTATCCAAGAAAATCACTCGAAACCAAAATGCATTATATCTGCATTATATCACTCATGGAATATAGGATCAATTTCTTAATGTACAATAATCCAAGTTTGAAATAGAAAACAAATTTTAAAACACACACATCTTTTCCATGCCTTTTAGCTACATCCTATCCCAAAGTCTAATATCCTCTGGAAATCTCTTTCTAACTTTTTATGAGAGGCTAAATTAAAATCCCGTTTCATATGCATCATATAAGATTTTTATTTTGGAGCCTAGAAGTATTTTGAGAGTTGTAGCTCACCATTGCACTTTGAAAGTGTTTAAGATCATGGCCTGGTATTTGCAGGGCGCCAGACAGGCAAAGGAACATTTGTGAGTAAAGAAACTTGGGTTATCTCCCATGTGTAAATAAAGAATAATCTACGGCAAGTGACTTCATTTCTAGGGTCCGAGTTTTCTCAACGGCAAAGTAGAAAGGAGCAGGTTAGATAGTTTATCAATTCCTTTGCCTTTAGTGTTAAGATTTTTAGATCAACAGTGTCCATCCACAGACAAATTCTCCAAATAGCTGCTACTCTGGGCATTATGACTAAAACTATACCAGCTAAGGTTGACGTTCCTTTTTGGGAATGCTATGAAAATTCTGTTACATGTCTTTAAATCATGGCACCTGCCTTGATTTGCTTGATTGATGATGTTTTGTTTTAGGCTCTCTGCTGCTGACTTCCAGTTCCAGTTTCCTGTAGGTACTCTGTGTGTTCTGAGTGTCTAGTCTTGGATATGACTATTCTCATCTTCTTGGACCACAGTCCAAGTTATTCGCAAATGTAAATTTTTATAAATCAAGAATGTGCTAGATGCTGGGGATATCATGGTAACACAATAACATTCCTGTTTTCAAGGAGTTTAAACTCTAAAAGAAATGAAAAAAAAAATGCAAACCTGAGGAGAAGGTAACTTAGAAAGGACAGGGAGGCAAGGAAACGTTAGGTAGATGCACAGTGTGCTTGAACAAGACTGTTTAGAAGTTGCTCCTGCTTTCACACCTATCTGTCATCGATTTTTCCTAAATTGGTGTCTAGTGATATAGAATGTAATAAAGAAGAAATCTCTTTAATAGCTCACATATGTAAGCACTCGCTAGTTTTTACTAATCAGGTTAAGTTACAGTTGAAATTTCTTTGAGTTGTAAAACTGGATTCACCAAAATTGGGAAATTGTCAGGTAAGGATGATGGAGCTGGGGTGATGGTGGGGAGGGGGTAGTGCATGTGAGTTGAAGAGGTTCACAAAGGCTTTGGGGTAGAACTGGGAATTGGTATTTATGGATATTTAAGGGCAGCAAGACAGAGCAAAGAAGACAGGGTAGTATAGCAAATAAATTAGAAATGAAATAAGCGGGGAGTGGAAAGAAAGTGGGCCTCCTGAAATAAAAATTCCAGAGTTAAAGATATCATTGATTAAGAAATTACCTAAGGAATGGCCATGAGCAGAAATGATTTAAATTGCATGGAAGCAATAACAATTGGAAGCAGAGGTAAAGAAATTCTGAAGCCATACATGCGAAGATACAAATAATGGGGGTGAGGTGGTGAGATCAGGAGTAATAATGATGAAGAAAATAAACTAGGTGTTGAAATCACTAATGAACCAAGTAGGCCTATCAAAAGGAGATAGATTTTTAGTAGTACTGGGGAAGAGAACTCTTTGGGAAGTGGCATTATGACATGTGGGGTCGTCTTCTCAGAAGACACCAATGCTATCGATCAAGCTCACTTTCCATCAGAATAAAAAGATGAAGAAAAGGTTTAGTGAAGGGGTGGGGAATATTCAGGGCTTTGTTGATAATGAATCTTTCTTTCTGGAAAGCACAGTGAAGGGCTTGAAAGGTCCAGAATCAGCTCAGCATAGATTGGACAAGTTGAACTGGTCAAGAAGGATGTAAGAAAAAAAGAGATGGTCTTTTTTTAGGATGGTCTGAGATCAGGCCCAGTTATTGCCATATTTAGCCTGGCATCCGCATGTGCCATTTGCATTGGTAAGAGAAGAAAATAGAAGCAGTCTCTCCAGGAGCCTGTGGGAGCTTGGGAAGCACAGTGACATGAAGGAGATGCTATTAGCAAGAATGGTAGAAACTCAGTATGCTTCCCTTCAATCTAGTAACTGAATCATTAATATAGTTGAACCTCTTTCAAAGAGATAGCAGGAAAGCCTTATGAGAGTATCAACAAATGCTAGCTATATATACTGTATGCACTGACAAACTAAAATATCCCAATAAATCGTATCATCTCTGCTAATTTGAACATTGGTCAAAGATTACCTGAATTATAGAAAGATGTTGTCTTAAAACGTTCATGAATACAAAGTGCTTTACAGATTTTAAAATATTTTAGTATATTTTATTCAGCATAGATCTCTTAACAATCCCAGGAAGTACGCAGGGTGAGTATTTTTATTCTTCATTAGAAGAAGGAGGAAACTTAGGGTCAGAGAGGTTAACTGACTTTCTTGAAGGCAAACAGCTAAGCTAGTAGGAAAATGGACAATCAGAGCTCAAGCTCAACGTCCCGACTTGCCATTCCATGTTCTTTCCACACTAGCACACCACCCACTTCCAGAACAGTCTCAATTCAGCTCCTCCCCGAATCTTATTTGGTCCCCTTTCTTCATTAGCTGTTGAAGAAAGTCTTGTAGATAATATTTTCCCCTCTGTTATCTATTTCCAAATCAAACTCAGTTTCATGGCCCATTTAAGAAAGTATATCAAAAAAGGTAATGCAAAGTAAATCATCAGAATTAAAATTTTCCCTGCTTTCCCTCTCCATTTATTTTTGTTGGCCCAAAAGACCACATTGGAATTTCCAAGACTTCCATGTAAATAATTACACAAGCTTGCTTGTGAGTTGCCACGTTGTAGTTAAAATGAAATTTAAGGAGAATATCCTGTTTTTGACATCTGTTGCCAGGATAAATAGGGTAAATGCGAAACGATTAAAATATTTTTAAAAAGGAAAATGTAACACAAATATTGCATCATACTTCAGGAGATTATAAATATTTTCTAAAAATTCCCTAGGCAGCCTTTTAAGATCCCTAAGGAGTGGAAATAAATAAATAACTGGGAATAGGTACAGATTGAAAATGAAAGTATGTCTCTTGAGACTAAAGCATTCTCGATTTGAGAGACTTCCTTGCAGAATCAATTCTGACTCATAGCCAACCTTTAGGATGGAGTAGACCTACCCCAGTGGGTTCTGAGACTACAACCCTCAGGGAGAGTGGACTTGATTCTCCTCTCCTTCCCAGGTCAACAGCTGATGCTTTCAATGTTAAGGACTTTCTCAAACCAGCAGCACGAACCAGCCGGATATTCTCCATACTTCTCAGATTTTTGTAACAGAAATGAGAGATGGACACATTTTGTCTTCTCCTCAGAGCTGCGTTTCTGAGAACTACTACAGCACTCTTTCTCTTCTGTCTTTTAATCTGGACAACATTTCAGAGAATTGTACAGTCTAGTTCGTCTCCAAAACAGTAAATGCAGGATGATCACTTCAGAGGTGCAGGAGATCAAAGTTCTGAGGTCGTAAAAGGAATTTTAATGTTGGAAGAAGTCTGAAAAATCACCCTACCCTTGTGGTTCTGAGGCATGGAGTGGTGATCAGGGATGAGCAGTATCAGTGATAACTTAATTTCAATAACAATGTCCTAACCATGCTGCTATCACGTTGATTCCTACTCCTATCAACCCTCTATAGGTTTTCTGAGATGGCAAATCTTTATGGGAATAGCTAGCCTCATCTTTCTCCCTCAGAGCAGCTGC
The DNA here is from genome assembly GCA_004026705.1 of Nesogale talazaci. Lineage (NCBI taxonomy): Eukaryota > Metazoa > Chordata > Mammalia > Afrosoricida > Tenrecidae > Nesogale > Nesogale talazaci. The sequence continues at coordinate 112,063 of PVJH01000587.1, forward strand.
CACCCTTGCAACTAGCTAGCTATACAGCCCTTACCCAAGAAAACTATCAGTGCTCCTTAACTAACAATGTGCTGCCCTCTGGAAAGTATTTACTTTAAAAATAAATTAGATGGAAAATATAGTCTTGGTGATAGAAATAAAACTGAAGACCACGTGACATCTTTGCATTTTGCAAGGGCAAAGACTAATTTTAATAAAGGAGTTTGAACTGAAAAATAAATAAAAATTAGATTAGATTCCCACAGCCATGATGTCAAGCTTAGTCATTTGCATTCTGAGTGTTTCCTTAACTCTATATAAAGAGATGGAGTTGTGACCAGCTTGCAGGTCTTTGTTCAAAACTCTCAGTCTATCTTATCTGTGGCACAAAAAGATAATGAGCACTGTGTTCGTTATGATGTTGCCATGGTTTCTAGCTGCCCTTGAGTTGGGTCCTGACTCCTGGTGACTCCTTGCACAATAGTAGGAAAAACTGCCCAGTGCAATGCCCCCTCTAAAATTGGTTGTACTATTTGTACTCCACAGGGATTTCATTAGCTGACTTTAGAAGGGAGACCATAAACTCTTTTCTTGTAATCTGTCATAATGTGGAAGCGCCACTGAAACCTGTTCAGTATCACAGCAGTGCACAATCCTCTACTGACAGATGGAAGGTGGTGACGGTGCGTGAGTTTCATTGCCCGAGCTCTCAACTAGCCACTCCCCGCTGGAAGGCAATCAATCTGCCACTGAATTATCACTGCCATCCATGCTAATGCTAATCGTTGTTGTAATAGGAAGGGGGAGGCAAAAGGGGGAAGAAGGACTTACAAGGATATTTCTTTTATACCCCTGGAAATATTTATAGGTTTCACCCCAACCCTGTGTTGTAAACTTGAAACTCACCTACCCTATACTGTTATGGTGAAAAGGGGCTTCTGATTAAGCCAAAACCCATCAGATAGAAATGCATTACCCACCAACCACTGGGAGTCAAAGTGAGCAGCACTAGAGCTGAGGATTGAATTTGAGTTTCATTCTCAGATTTTCTATAATCTCACTTGACCCTAGAATATCTGCTATTAGGATTGTATGTTCAAATTTAAATAATTTTAAATAGTTCTTTTAATGTCAACATGAAAAACAACTGAGTGACTGTGTTAAAGAATAGCACACCAAAAAAGAAATGCACACAAACTAACTCCTTACATAGTAGGAATGAAAGCAAGGAAAACATATTTTATATAGTTTTTTTTATTCACTATGCATTTGCAAAGGATTTCAAATATCTACTCATTCTGGGTATTATGACATTATATAGCATTTTGTTGTTGCAGAAAAGGAGAGTAACAAAATATTTCACGGAATAATTCTTGAAATCACAACACATAGGTTCTTTGTGACACTTCATGGAACTTCAAACCTCTTATTGTCTATATGCTGACCTTATCTCTACAAATAGTCCTACTTTGCAGAATAGTAAATACTTTTTTTAATCCTTACAACAGCACCAGTGGGTAACATCATGATACAAGAAGAAAAAATTGAAGTTGTCAAGAATTTCGACTTGCTTGGATTCACAAGCAATGCTCATGAAAGTAGCAGTCAACAGATGAAACAACACAGTGCATTGGGTTAATTTGGAAACGAACTCTCCGACCTAACTAAATACCTGACCCAAGTCATGGTATTTTCAATTGCCTCATACACATGTGGAAGTTGAATAAGGAAGACAGAAGAATGGATGCATTTGAGTAATGATGCAGATGAAGAATATTGAAAGTAATATGGACAGCCAAAAGAACAAACACATACTATGTCTCAGAGAAAGTCTGGCCAGATGCTCTGTAGAAGCAAGGATTGGGCTACAGGTTGGGCTGTCATCCGAAGGGCCTGCAGTTCAAAACCACCATTTGTCTCATGGGAAAGAGACAGGAGTTTCTGCTCCCATAAAGAGTGACAGTGTGGGGAGCTCTCAGAGAACAGTTCTGGCCTGTCTTTGAGGGTTGCTGCAGATAGGCAGCACTCTATGGCAGAGGATGCCAACCTGCAAATCACCAGCTAAGATGCATCACATTCCTGGAGCTCTGCCTTTAAATGGACTCTTGTTCAGTCCCACAGCACCCTAAATTTCACTTCGCTAGGCCAGGCAACTACATCGGGCATCCTCAGATAGGAGACCCCATTCTTAGGCCGTTCCTAGTTTTTGAGCCATGCTGTGAAGCAAAATGAGAAAAGGAAATGACCGTATGGGAAGTTGCCTTATTCTCCTTGGTGTTTCCTCCTCTGTGCAGTGATCATTGTTGGAATCAGAGACAGAAGGTTTCCAGTATTCACTCAAAGCCTATCACATATGATATCCTGGAAATGATGGAGAGATTCAGATGATTGCCAACACGCTGAGCAAAAGATGTTTTACAACCATGGTTCTAGTGGTCCCTAGACCAACATCACCTTGAAACTCATTATTTTTCAAGCCTCATCCCAGATGTACTGAGCTAGCAACTCTGAAGACAGTGTCCAGAAATCTACCTATGTCATTCTGACATCACGAAAGGTTGAAGCTGTTGTTCTGTGCGGTGCCAGGAGCTAGCCACGAGAGAAGAAGCCAAAACCTAAAGAACCTCCATGGGCGGGAATAGTTTCACTCCAGAAAAGAAAAAGTCACATGGAAAGAAGTGCCAAGATAAAAGGGAAGAGCATTTTATATTGACAGTCAAAATTTAGGTAAAGAGCAATGAGAGGTACTGTCAGAATGTTTCCCCGCTAGGCTTGCTGTCCTTACTTTTCATATTGGAAGGATGTTACTTTGAGGATTAAGCTGCACCTTCCAAACCATATTTTCAATTGCCTCATGTGCATGGGAAAATTGGACATAGAATAAGAAAGGCACAAGAAGAAACCCTGCCTTTGAATTATAGTTCTACGGATGAACATGGATAGTACCATGCAGTGCCAAAAGAACAAATATTTCTGTCTTAGGAGAAGTTCAGGCAGAGTGCTCTGTACAGGCAACGATGGTATGATTTTGTTTCAAGTGCATTGGACAGATCAGGAGAGACAAGTCCCCGGAGGAGAACGTCATGTTGAGTAAAACGGAGGGACAGAAAGAAAGAGGAAGGCTCGCATGAGTTGGACTGTCACAGTGGCTGCAACCATGCTCTTTGGGAGCGATTGTGAAGATGCCACAGGACTGGGCAGTGTTTTCTTCTGTTGTACATAGGATTGCTATGGTTCAGAACCAACTTAATAGCCCATAACAACAACAACAACAATAACAGCAGGGTTGCTAGTTGAAATGGAGTCAATGGCAGTGAGTTTGGTTTCAGAAGGGTCACTAGCCTAATTTTTTGAACTGGACAAGATCATGACATTTGCCTAGTTCAATGAAAACCGAGAAGAAGTTTCATGCTGTCAAGTACTAGTCCCTGCTTCCAGATCCACACTCTGTCATCTAGTCCTCATTTTCAGCAGAGAGAGCACAGCTAGAGGCCAGACAGACAGTCTAAAATTAATGAACTCGGTACTTTTTCAGTCAATTGTACTTCACAGAGCCCTGGTGGCTCCATGGTAACATGACCCCAGAAGTAAGGTTAGCCTGGGCTTACTGCTGCTTACTTAGTCATCTGTATTGTGAACAGCTTCACATGTCTTTTAACATGTATTGGTGAAACCCATAGGCAATTGTTCACTACTAATTAGTAAGTAAGCAGAAGTAAGCCTGTGCTTATTTTCCATGTTGGGTAACCCACTCCTGAACCTTGCTGAAAGAAGTTCCACAGGAGAAAGAAAGCAATTGGCTTGCTTGAAGATTTATAGCCTTAGAAACCTGTGGGATTGTTCTACTCTGTCTTTCGGAGTATCTTGGAGCTGGGATCCATTCAATGGCAATGCATTGCAAATGGACTCCTCTACTGTTTGGAGAATAGAAGTCATGGTGATTGGAGGAATGGAAGAGAAGTAAATATTTCTTTTAAAAATGTTGATAAAATATATAGCATAAATTTTTCATTTTAAGATTATGATTCTATGGCATTGCTTTGTATTCACCATGTTGTGCACCCATTACCTCTATTTCCTAAACTTTTTCATCACCGAAACAGAAACTCTGTTGAGCAAGAACCCATCCACTGCCCACCTCCCTCCATTCATGCCTCCCTCTAGCTCCTAGCAAACACAGCCTGTTTCTATCTACATATTTGCCTTTTCTAAATATTTCACATAAGATCATAAAACAATTTCTCACTAGATATAATGCTTTCAAGGTTTATCCATGCTTTAGCTGATATCAGAATTTCATTTATTTTTAAGGTTGAATAATATCCCATTGTAGGGCTATAACACCATTTGGTTTGTCCACACATCTGTTAATGGACCTCTGGGGTGTTTCTATCTTTTGACTATTGTGAATCTAAGAATCTTCTTTCTCATATTCTAATGTTTTCTATTACATTGCCTAGTTTCTTCAAATTTGCTTTACTGATTCTATAAAATTTATTTTCTTAAATGGGTAGTGATAGTGTCATGATCTATAGAAAGTAACTGTTCAGATAATCATGGAGGAAATTGTCCTCAAAGACATAGGGAATAAAAGGATGGGAAATCATTGACAAGAAGATAAAAGCACATGCTCCCTTGTAAGGAAATTCTTTGATTTAGTATCAAAGTTCAACACCCTTGTAAAAGACAAAAATATCTGTGTGGGAATGTCTGGAATGACAGTATCAGGCTTGCTTGGGGACTGAGAAGCTCAAAGGGATAAGAGAGGTCTTACATTGTTGCCACAGGGACACCAGTGACAGTATCTGAAGAATGTGCAGTCTCTTGTGTGAAATAACAATTCAAAACATCTACTATGATTATGGGAAGTGCAAAATGCAATGCCCTAACATTCTGATTAGTCATCATTAGTATTTACAAGATATTCTTGAGAAATTCATCACAAGGCGGCACTGCCCCCGTTTTCTCTTCCCATTAGATTTAGTCATGAGTCTCTTCACTCATTTTTGCCCGCCCTTCCCTACATCTCATGTACAAGGAGCCCCAGCTAAATCTAAACTTGCCCTTTCCTTGCAAGTTCACTTCTGAGATGTTTGTGAGCAAACTGCAGGAATACGACTGTCTCTGATTTCAACACAAATGTACCATTCCCACTACACACACATCCTCGCTCTCTTTCTCACATACACATACATACACAGAAGCTCACTCAGGTCACTAGATTTGCCAGTAGCCAATAGAGAATGTATACCTCCTACATCATTAGTCTAGCTCTGTGAATCACTAATTATACCATATTCACAAAGGAAAAAATGGTTAACTGGTTCATAGGAAATATAACAGAACTGATCTAATCCAAATTTTTTTATGATTCCAGGGTAGGACAAGTTTGTGGAGGGATGAGGGTTTGGTACAAAGACTAGAGCAAAATGCTTCTATAAATATTTATGCTTTGGCAAAACTGTGGGGTAACAAAACTCTGGCCTATCAGGCCATTGTGAGTCAGAATTGATATCGTGCCAATGGTTTTTCAGGTTTGAGAATTGAAGGTAATCTGGACGCCCATCAAGAGAGAATGGGCAGGAAAAATATAGACAGTGGGTACTATGTAGTGGTTAGAAGCAAGGAAACAGGCATACACACAGCAACATAGATGGATGTGGAACATATTGTTCTGAATAAAAGAAAATTAATACAGATATTAAGATATATAACAATATCATTTATGAGAATTAATGAACACAAGACAAGAACATTTTTTGCTAGATTACATGCCAATAAGAAGATACATATTTGCTACATTAAAATGTGAGGAAATGGAGGATAACACAGAATCAATTCCCCAAAGGATGTCTTTTTAGCCAGTGATGATAAAGCGTCCTGAATTGAGAGAATGATTGAATTAATTCTCTGCATTTGATGTCCAGAAAGGGGGAAAATTCTGTACAAATATTATTGTTAAGAAGATCATGATGAACTATCACTCCAAACTCTTTCTGTCTTAAGTACTTATTGAAGTTTTTTCATTCTCTCCTATTGCATTTTTCATTAAAGAAATTGATTATGAAAAACTCATTGATAAAGTAGCCTTTAGCACAAAGAGCAATCTACGGGCACTAGATCCTAAAGAGCAAACATCCTCAAAGATCAGTAGCAGTAAATTGAGAAATTGCACAGGGCTTCATATAATTAAGAAAGAAATATATCACTCACAAGGCTGACTCCCTTATCTTTAGGTTCTCTTAAAACAAATCAGAAGTATTCAGGTCAAGATGCTTCTACCTGTCTGCACCCCACACAAATGAATTATGAAGTGAACCCTGTGTCTTTAATCTATTCATGCCTTTGAGAGTTTGTCAGTGGGGCAATACAGGAAGAATGAATAATAAGAAGAATTGAATTACCAGGATTTGCAGGCTACAGATTAAAAGCTAGTGAAAGTAAATACAGCTTACTAGATATAATGTCCAGAGAGATGCCCAGGACAGTCTCTCTCACCAGGCTGCTCGGATTGCCTAGTCATCTCGTTTACCTGCACCATGGAAGGTAAGGAGTGACAGGGAGAGGCTCTCTTTTATATATTAACAAAAGGGCAGGTGTTTGTAGGTGTACTGCGGAGGAGGCCTCTGACGTTCCTTATTCCGTGGATTATGTTTAACTTGTCATCTTGTCATCTCCCTTTTGTGTTTCTTATATCCACCCTCTAACATTTTCACCTTGTTCCACTGACTCCTTTGTTCCATGAGATGTAAAGGGTCACCAAGCTTTCATGGCCATTGTCAAGACACAGCCATTTTAGCAGGAACATAAAGTCACTTCATTCATCGCCTTCTGTCTTGTAGCTTCATGAAATCTAAAATGTTGCAGGCGCTTCTCTTTTTCTTTGCTCATGTTTGTTCATTCAGCTCTCAGATCTTACAAGGCAACGCAGGAGTAGAGTACCAGGTCTCCCCTCAAAAGGCTTAAAATTTCCCGATGTCAAAAGATAATTAACAAGGAAAACATTCGTAAATGAGAACACTTTCCTCTTCTTTTCTCTTTATTGAATTTAGGAGCATTTCTGGAGTCATTGACTGGCTGGTATGTAATGTGTCTTCCAAAAAGATTCATATATTGAGTTGTCAGTTACTCAAGAAATATGTTTGAGACCTGATTATTCCTGGTATCCTGACTTAAGCTGAATTTAATTTGGGTCATTCATAAGAGCTTACATTCTGTTTTAATTGCAATGTTATGCGATGTGGTACACCTGGCGTGGTGGATTTCTGAGACTGTAAATCTCATCTCTTGCCTGTTGAACAGCTTATAGTTTGAGTTCGGAACAACTAAGTGGCACTAGTTTGGGCTTGAGTTTGGAATTCCGTAATGATGCATAAATGAGCACAAAATCCACTGTATGTTGCTTTTCCTAGATTCCTACAGTAGAATATTGCAGGGCACTGGAAAGCTCATTGCAAAGACATCAAGAAATGTGAGACCAAGTTGGACGTTGCCAGCTGTTCTAACCAGTGATGAACCAGGGGTAGAAATTAATGCACATGACACTTTTGGTCCCTTTGGGTTTCTAAGAAAATACTCCTGTAACTTGACTTACTGAGCCAAAGTAAAAAATTAGATAGCTGACTGACATTCCAAATTATTAAGTGCAGCTGGTGATCATGGTGTAGCCTTTCCTCATCGACTTTAAGATGAGCTGACATAACCCACTTTTCTAAGTGCATTTCTACCCTGGTGTCCAGGTCAAGAATATGCAACCATTTGGAAACCACATGACTCAAAAAATAACATCGCTTATCTCTTTTTTCTCAAAAAGATTCATCAGAAAAAGAAGACAAAATATGGTACGCAGTTATCCAGAAAAGCTAAAGGACAGAACAAAGTCAATGATGCTTCAAAGCATGTTCTTTTCAATACTTTCATGAAAATTCAAAATCGGTGTTTCCAATGCTGGTAGAGCTGATAGGATAGCATATTCATGGGCTGTTAACAACGCTGGTGTTGTCACTTGTGTGACAGGGGAATAGAATGGAGACGTGATCATTTAAGGAATGGGAGAAGATCCTATTGGAAGACATTGTGCAACAACTGGTGAGGCTACTGTGGAGGAGGATAAGAGGAAAGAATTAGTCTAGGGCTGAAGAGTCCTGACTGAGAAATAAAGTGAGGACAAGCTTTTCAGTGCTCAGTTTCCACTATCTTTTTGCCTTAAAAGACATGTTCTAGTTTGCTGTGTCACTACTGCAGAACAGAAAAAAAAGTGTCACAAAATTGCAATACTGACTAGGAACAACTGGACAAGCACAGAGTAAATCAAGAGTCTCACTGGGGACAAAGCCAGCAACAGTAGACACAGACAGGACAACAATTCCTGTGGGTTCCGCTTCATCTTCCTCCTCTTCCCTTTCCATATGCTGAGGTTGCTGTGTCTTTGGAATGTGTCAACATACCCCAGATTAACTACATTTTCAAGACTTTCTTTGTATGCTTCCAAATATGCCTAAAGCCGTATTTGGCACATATTGGAAAGTGAAAATTCAGCAGCCCTTTTCAAGAGAAAAATATAATCATAAATCCATAGTAGGGAAACCAAGAACCTTTGAAGTTCATGAACATTGTTGCTTTGCTGGTTCACTTCACAGATATACAAGTGTTCTGACTATCCGGGATCCTTCTTCAGTTTCTCTGACTCATGGCTGAGAGGTGTACTAACCTCTTTGATGAAGGGTTCCAACTTCTCACAATCTCAGTGTGGAAAGTGGTCAGAACTAAGACGGGCCCCACTTGAGGAGTGTGGGTTCCAACTGGTGCTCATGGGCTGCCTTTAGTATTTGCCCTGCCAGATTTTCAATCCATCTTTCTTTCCTGACTTCCCTTTCTGAAGATTTCAAACTCCAGCATTAGACATAAGGACAACAACTTTACAGAGCCTGATTAGCCATCTACTAACCAGTAGACTAACTAAAGGTTATTAAAAAGACAGCAAAGAAAATGTCAATATGGACGTTAGAAGAGACTGAAATGTGCACTAAATCTGAGAGTAGCTACAGCACAAGAAAGAAAATAAGGCAAAGAGCTGAATAGAAATTTGAAACTCAAATCCAAGAAATAAACCTCTTACCGTAGAGAGACAAGTCAATGAGAGATAGATGATTGATAGAAAGATGATAGGAAAATGAATTGGAGGGATGAATATATGTAAATATAAATGATTACATTCTAGATTAATACAAAAACTGTCAAGAAAAAAAATTTAGAAAGACAAATCCCCTAGGTAGACGATTGATAAGCTTTATTAGGGTACAGGATCAAGTGCTTGGGATCAGGAAAAAATGGCAAAGAATCATGGAAGAGTATTCGTTTTACACCTGGGGGCAACTTCCCAAACCCATCCTTAGGGAAGGATCTGTACATAGCCCTTGCCAGAAGGCACACACAAGAAGAGGCCACGCAGTAGCTCAAGATCACCAGTCAAAGCAAGACCGGGGTTCAATTTGGAACAGAAATTCAATGGCTCATATATAAATTCAGGTTGAAGATGAAGAAAATTAAAACAAGTCTCCAAGGGTCAAAATACGATCTGGAGTATAACCCACCTGGATTTCAAGCACAGTTTGGGTATTGTGAATACTCGTGAGAGAAGACCTTATGAGTGTGGGGTGACATCAAGAACATGCTCAAAGGTGCCAAAAGATCATTAAAAAGGCAACACAGACAGAAAACATAAGCATGGACATTGAAAGAGACTCTGAAATGTGCACTGAGTCAGAGAGAAGCTAAGGCACAAGAAAGAAAACCAAAGAGCTGAACGGAAATTTTCGAAGGGCACCTCAAGGAGACCAAGTAAAATATTAGAATGAAATGTGCAAAGATCTAGAGTTAGAAAACCAAAATGGGATGATGTGTCTGACATATCTTAAAGGAAAAGAACTCCAGAAAAAAATCGAGACTGGAGTTGCAAGATTGAAAGATTTTATAGGCGAAATATTGAATAACGCAAGAAGCATAAAGGGCAAAAAAAGCAGTGCACAGAATACCTGTGCAAAAAGAACCAGTTGATATTGAACCACTTTAAGAGGCAGCAAATGAACAAGAACCAGTGGTGCCAAAGAAAGAGCTTGGAACTGCAATGAAAGCATTAGCCAAAAACACGTCTCCTGGAATTGATGGAATACCCATTGAAATATTTCAACAGGCTGAGGAAGCACTGGAAGCACTCACTCATCTATGCCAGGAAATTTGGATGGCAGCTATTTGGTAAACTGACTTGAAGAGATCCATATTTGTGACCATTCCAAATAAAGGTGACCCAACAGAATGCTCAAACTATAGAACAGTATTATTAATATCACATGCAAGTAAAATTTTGCTGAAGTTCATCCAGCAATGGTTGCAGCAATACATTGAGAGGGAGCAATACATTGTCAGGGGCCCAGGTTGAATTCAAAGGATGACATGAAACAAGGGGTATAATTGTTATTGCCAGATGAATGTTGGTTGAAAAAAGAGAATACCAGAAAGTTGTTTACTTGTACTTTACTGACTATGCTAAAGCATATGATTATGTGGATCATGAAAAATAACTATGTTTAAAACAAAACAAAAACTATGGATCATCTTGAGAATGACAATTCCACAACACTTCATTCTGCTCATGTGAAACCTGTACATGGATCAAGGGTGATCATTTGAACAAAACAAGGAATACTGCTTGGTGGGTGTACATCAGAGGTGCATCCTCTCCCCATACTTATTCAATCTGGATGTTGAGTAAATCATCAGAGAAGTTTAACTACAGAAGAAGAATGTAGCATTAGGATTAGAAGAAGGCTTAGCATTCTGCCATCCACAGAAGGCACAAACTTGCTTGCTGAATGTGAAGAGGACTTGAAGTACTTGTTGAAGATCAAAGATCACAACCTTCAACATGTATTACAACTTAATGTAAAGGAAAAAATATCCACAACTAGACCAATAGATAATATCATAATAAATGGGGGAAAGATTGAAATAGTCAAGAATTTCATCTTCTTTGGGAATAATCAATGTGTACAACAACTGGTTATACATGTGTGAAAACGAAGAAGATAGAAAGAGAGGGGGTGGGAATGAGAGGCCAAAAAAACTTTCTACATACCACCTTCCATTATACATTTTTAGCAAAATGAATCATAGATTAAAATTTAAAGACAAAGCTTCTGGAAGAAAATATAGAAGACAAATTTTGGTGAGTTGGGGGTTAGGCAAATTTTTCTTAAAAGCATTATCAAAAATACAATTCATAAAAGGAAAAAACTGATAGAAATTACATTAGGTTTCATAAAAATGTTTAAATGTTTGCTGTTAGAAAGAGAATACTGGGTTGAGCCCTAGTGGCGTAAGTGGTTGAGTGCAGGACTGCGGCCCGCGGGCTTGGCAGTTCAAATCTAGCAACGGCTCTCAGGAGCAGCGCTGGGTAGCTCCCACAACCACCAGAGGGCAGTGATGCCCCCCCAAAAAAAGAAAGGGAATGCTAACAGAATGAAAAAAAGAAAAAGAAAGAAAGGGAATGCTAACAGAATGCTTCATATGCTTGCCATATGAAGAAAAATATTCCAAATTACATATCTGATGAAAGACTCACATGCTGAATAAACTTACCATGTGCTGGAGAGAATATGGAACAACTTCAACTTGCATTTGCTGCCAGTGAGGATAGAAAATGGAAAAATCAATGTGGCAGTTTCTTTAAAAGTGAAGCCCACACTTTACAAACCAGTCATCCCACTCCTAGTTATGGTCCCAGAAAAATGAAACATACAACAATTTAACTACAAATATAGCTTTGCTTGTAAACATTCATCAGTAGACGAACTGTGGTGTATCAATGCAATGGAGACCAATTTGGCAGTAAAAAGGAATGAATTACTGATCAATAACTATAAGATATATAAAGTTAGGCCATTACCTCTGTCAGTCCTTAAAAGAAAAAGGGAGTGCCTACATATACAGCCTATAGAATACAATTTATCTAAAATTCTTTTTTTTTTGGAGGGGGGCATCACTGACCTCTGGTGGGAGTAGGAGGCCCAGCCTTGCTCCTGGAGAGCTGCTGCTGGATTTGAATTTCTTTTTAAAAGCATAAAAGAGATTGGTCAAAATGTAAACCCTTATCTAATTCACAATAACATTTTTTGTTTTTTAAAAAAGATTGGTGGTTGGTTGTAGACACAGTGGGGGAGAAGCAGCTAGAAGAGAGACTAGAAAGACTAAAAAGGAGTATGAGACTACTGTGGGAATAATGGGTGCCATTTTTACCTTGATTTTACAGGTGTGTGCATTTATCGAAATTTATTGACTTGCACATTTTAAATATATCCAAACTCTATATGTAAATTATAACTCAGTAAAGCTGCTTTGCTTTATTTTTAACAAAGGAATGAGTCCCTAATACAGTTCACATTCCAGAGGAGGGAAATTAGACTTTTACACTTTCTGAAAGAAGTGCAAATAATTTGCAGATATGTTTTTTGATCTCCAGTGTGCACTAACTGAAGTTTATGGTTATCCTTAAAATGGAATTAAAAAGACAACAAAAGGCTGTATGTGTTTGCTTGTTAAGACAGTTGTTTGTTTAGCTAAGTGAAAATATTAAGTGTAATAAATGGGAAAAATCCACTTTCCATTTATTGATTTGGTTCGGTTACAAAGATGATAATGTGAAAATTGATACTATGCAAAATGAAAAATGATCACATCAGACCACACATGGAACATGACTGCATCATTTCCAAACGACCAACCCCCAAGAATCATGGCCAGCCACATTGACCTGTTAACTTTAATCCTCTACGTCATCTTGCTTTGCACCTTGTTGGTCATCACTATCTTCACCACGGATTTACTCAACACAGTGCAGCCTTTGCTCTCTGGACTGCTGCTTCCATGCACATTCATTGTGGGTCCAGGCAAGATGAAATCCTAGACAGCTTCAGTTGCCTGTCGGTTCAGTTGGGAAGATTGTGGTCTTCTTTTCATTGAGTTGCGATCCACACAGAAGGCTGCAATCCTTGATCTTCATCAGCAAGTGCTTCCAGTCCTCCTCACTTTCAGCAAGCCAGTGTATATCTTTTGCATATCACCAACCCTGAATTCCTCTTCACATAATCCAACTTCTCTGATATCAGTTTCTCTGATATCAGATGGATAAACCTAAGTAAGATAATGTGTAGATAAGTGTTTGGCAAAATCTTACATCCTGTTAACCTTATTATGATTTCCATTGTTATTGTCATTCTATTATAGCAGGAATGGGCTCACTGATTAGCTGTACCTCACTAAAAAATTAGAACATTTCTGTGTGAAAACACTATCGTGTCTTGGGTGTTCTTTATGTATAAAACACTGAAGAAAGATATGTTTTCCCATTATTTTTTCACCACTGAGAGTAAGGTGCTGGTTTCTCCACTTTGCTGCTGTTAGGGGTCATCGAGTCTGTTCCTACCCATAGTGCCCCATGCACCTGTGCACAACAGAATGAAGCACTGCTCAGTCCTGCACCATCCTCACCTTGTTCCCATATGAGGATGACCCACATTGCTGGGTTCCTATGTGAGAGTGACCATCACAGATGAGTAACCACTGGGCCAATCCATCTCACTGAAGTCCTTCCCTCTTTTCACTGACCCTCTACTTTCCTATTTTATGAGAGGATACTCAAAAGAAACCAGAATTTTCCCCCAAAGCTATGTATTTAATTTTTTTATATAAAACAATCTCATCACCATCAAAGTGCTCCCCATTACACTAAACACATTTGTGAAATCTGGGATTCCAATCTTGGAAACATTTTTCAACCTCACCTGTTTGGATGGTTTAGGGCACCTCTCGTGTTTTTTCCTTCAAGTCTTCTACATCTTCAAGTTGCTGTCCTTTCATGACCTCCATTCACAAAAACAAAAAGAAGTCACATGAAGCAAAGTTAGATGAATAAGGTCATGGGGCAAGAGAGGCAAGCTGATTTTTGCCAAAAACTGGCACCTGAGATGGCTGCCTAAGGAGGTACATTATAGTGGTGCCTAAAACAGTCCCCTGTCTGCTACAAAGCAGGCCTTTTTTTTCTCAATGATTTTATTGGGTGCTCTTACAGCTCTTATAACATTCCATACATCATTTGTATCAAGCATATTTATACACATATTGCCATCTTCATTTGCAAATATTTTCTACTTGAACCCTTGGTATAAGCGCCTCTTTCTCCCTCCCTTTTTTTATAAATCATTTTACTGGGGGCTCATACAACACCCATCATGATCAATACATACATCAATTGTATGCAGACCCCGTTTGCACACTTGTTGCCATCATCACTCTCGAACCTTCCTCTCTCCACTTAGGCCCCCAGTACCAGTTCCCCATATTTTCCCTCCCTCCCCTATGAACTTTTAATAATTTACAAATTTTTATACTTTTTCATATCATACACTGTCCGATGTGTCCCTTCATCCCCTTCCCTGTTGTCAAAGCAGACCTTTTTTGTCACACAGTGTTACACCATCTTTTCAGAACCTCTAAATAGAAAGCTTGACCAGCAGTCTGACCTGGTGAAAGAAACTCCAAATGCACTACGAGTCAACATTTTTGTCCATTTGGGAAGTTGGCAGACATCCATCCATCAACATTTCACTTTTATTTGAAATGAGAAAACTTCTGTACATTTGAGTTTTTCTCATAGTGCTCTCCCTGTAAGCTGGGTTCAATATCACAACAGTTTCTGTGGTACTTTTCTCATAGTAGGAAATAAAATTTCACAGGCACACACAATTTTATTAAATCGGCCATCACATAAAATAAGTGAAGTTCAAGTGCAATTGCTTTGACGAAAAAATTTACTGTGACCAGAGAGAATCTTCCCAGGCAATGCCACGGGGTGCACTAATGTTGAACAAGTTGCTGAAAGCTCTGTGAATTGAAAAAATCGATAAAGAAAAAGTTCTGTTCCACCCAACACAATTCCAAGGTTTGGGAGGTACACCCTTGTCCTTTGCCACTTTAAAGATGATAAAATTGGTTTAGCAAGATTACAGAACTTGACCTGGGTCACCCAGTTAGAAATTCACAGTGCTTGTATTGAACCCTCATCTCTTCATACCTATACTAAAATGCAATATTCACCGATAAAATATATGTTACAAACATCCTAAGAAAACAGTGAGTAGGTACACTGGGAAGCATTAGGACATGGAAAGGAAATGTCCTCTTAATTCTTAAAGAGTTGTGGAGGGTATAAGGAAGTAATTATTGATGCAAGCAGCATTCATTGCACTTCAGGGCATTTAAGAACCAGTGTCATTAACATAACAAGACATCCAGCTTCGTGAGCTCAGCCAAGAACTGTTCAGCCGTTATACTATCCACCATTCCACATAATGCACTATTTCAGAAGAAATGTATAAAAACTATGAATGATGTTTGTCTTGCCTACACATGGAGTTTTCCCAGAAAGCATGAAACAAAACCAGTTGTTGAAACAAAGCAACCGCCTTTCTTAGCGGCAGCATCCCCTGCATTCTGTACTCTCTGGGTATATTAAGAGCATCTAAAACCACGCTGCCTTTCATGGCAGGGAAAAGTAGTCCCTGTGCAAGGAATAGAGAATGATAAGAAGAGTCTCCAGGGAGGGTTTACTTTTAAAGTTTATTCAAGGTATCTATCAAGTACAGCCCCCTCCACCCGTGTGACTGAAGTGGATGCCCCTCCCAAAAAACCAGTTCTGTTGCACAATTCCAATTGGTGCAGGTCCCAAGTGTGTCAGAGTAGAACTGTGTCCATAGGAATTTTATTGGCAGATATTTCAGACCAGATAGATTGACGTGCCTCTGAATGCAATTAAACCATATTGGGCTTTAAATAGAGTGCTTTATCCATCCCAGGACTTCATAGAAGGGCAACACTTAGATGAGACAGTGAGTGTATCGGTCATGCGTTTATGTTAATTTCATGAGTGAGATGTAGGGGTGGAGTCTAGCCTGTTAATCTGGAGATAGTCATTGAGCAGCCAACGAGGCCTCTGTGTGGGCATGGCTTTCTCCTGATACGTCTGGGAAGTCTCGCGATATTTCCCTCGTGAAGATGAGAAGCTATCTTCCCCAGTTGTTGGGAGTTAGTCTCAGAGATGATGAATCACGGACAAGACAAGATGGCAGCGTCCGAGAAGCTGGAGGAGCCAGCGGAGAGACCACACGGTTTTACCCTGATGGAGCCAGACCTCTGAAGCTGAGGTGGCCATATGGAGACCTCTACCAGAGATGAGTTGCTTCTGCCACCATGGGATGGACTCTGAGCCCTGGAAGCAAGGACCCATGTGGAGACCCCTGCCGGGGCCAGGATTCTGCACCCACTGACCTGTGACTTTGTGAGTTGGAAGGAGACTTTATAGACTGATTTTGGGCATCTGGGTTAATATCGGACTTATGACTTTGAACGGGACTGGGCTGGGATGTTTTCTCAATGTCCTGTTCCTCTTGTATATAAACCTTTTCCTTATATCCACATGCCTGTCTATGAAATTTGTTCCTCTAGTCTACCCTGACTAACACAGTGAGGAAGTCACTGTCCACACTTCCTCATACCCATCTCACAGGTTAGAATCTCCTTTCTGGGAACACTTCATTCCTCCCTCTTTATGCTGGCCCACAGCCTCCAGTCCCCACCTTGCTCCAGCTATAAATCTGCTTTGAATCCTGTATACCACAGAGGGAAAGAAAGAAAAAAAAAGAAAGAAAGAAAGGTTTCCTTCATCTCTAATTGTTGACTGAGAAACCCAGACACTTAATAAGACATGTGTTAAGGTGCTTTGGGTGGGAGAAATGGAGGGTCCTTGTTAAGCTATGACCTCTCAGAAGTGAAGCCAGATGAGTTTTTTCGTTTTTTGTTTTTGATGACTGCAGGACAAAGGCGTGGGCAATCCCCCTTCGCTTGCCAGCTGAGAGCTCACAGTCATACCATTTGCTAGCTGAACATTTTGAGGAAGGAAATTTTGTGGCTACACCTAGGGTTGAGAAAAAAGGGGGAAAGCCCTGTCAAAGGCCGGTAAGCTGGTTTACTAGCCACCAAAAGGACAGAACTGCTTCTCCCTAAAGCCTGCACTGCCCTGCATTCAGACAAACAAGTAAGGAAACCAGAAAGAAAATGAAAGCAAACACAAATAACAAAAATATGACTAAACTATATTTACACAAATAATTCAGTTGCATATTTCAGTCTCTGACATTTCGCCAGAAGGTAAGATGAGAGTAAAAATTATCCTATAGTCTTTTAACCTTTAACTATAAAGGTAAATTGTTCATAATATAGATTCCTCAAAACGATAAAGAGCAATAGGGATTGGGTTGGTCAAGGGGCTCTTGATTTTCTTTCACCCGTTAGATTGTAAAGGACCTTGAATGCAAAGATTGCAACATATCATCTCTGTATGCTCCATGTTTGCAAATACTCCGTGTGAGGCACATGAACTGCACAACATTGTCAGCTACAATCTACTAAAGATCGATGGTGACACCCAGGAGGGCCTCATTAAGTATTCCAACCGAGAGTTCTCAGAATAAGGGTGGTAGGATTCGTTCATTTTGTCTTCAATAGGTGTAGCACATCTATATTCTGTCTTCTATATGTGTGCTGTATTTCATTTATGTTTTCTATAGATATACTTGTTTTCCTAATTTCATTGCATTCTGCTGTTCTGTGCTTCACCGACACCACATATTTAGCAAATGGAAGCTTTGTTTCAACCCTGCATTGAGCAAGTCTACCGGTGCCATTTTCACATTTTGGTAATCCTCTCAATTTTCAAACTTTTTCCTAATATTATTGAATTCACAATAGGATACAGTACAATGTAGATGTAGCTCTGGTATGCAATGGAAAAAACAGAAAGCTTCATATAACTTGTTTTATTTTGACACTCAGTGCAGTGTTCTGGAACTAAATCCACAGAATCTCCAAAGTATTTGTAACTTATTATTGATAGCTTTATGAGAATCTGTGTTTTGTCAAAAGCCTAAAGTGTGTGATGAGACACCCAAACTTAACTCAACAGAATGTATTCATTGTAAATAGGTAAAATTGGAACTGGTCAACTTCATTGAACAAGTCATGAACGTGCTCAGTTAAGGAGATAGCAAAATTGAATTTAGAGATCATTGTTAAAGTAATTTATCAGGAGACAATATCAAAGGATAAACATGGATGAGCAGTGTTTCGGGGTTCAGAGGTTACAAAAACGGAACCACCAAGGACACATGCTACATTCTAAAATGCCATCTTTAGTCTAAACCTAGAGTCTCTAGTTCTCAAAGCTGGATGAACATAGATATCGGTAATTGTTCAGAGGAGCACAAAGCCTATGGCAAAATGCTCTTCACAAACTGTTCAACACATGCTTGTTTGATGTGAAAGTGACTCCAGAGAGCCTATTTTTACCAATTTCAAAAGGATGCCGAAAGGAAGATGCCTTAGATGGGTTACTCGAATTCCATGAGCCCAGAAATCTATAGTCCAAGAGAATCAAAATGATTTTGTTGGATCCATTAGTATTGTCTTGTTGTGACCCATTGTTCTTTCTTCTATGTGTGTGAGCTAGAGGAATGAGGACACAATACCATCACGCATTTACCATCTCTTGGGTAAATCCATTCCATAACGACTGAATTTACCTAGGGCTGACTTTGGTGGAGGTTAAAGGAAAATATTGACGATGCAAGAATTTAGTCTTTGAGACCCAGGGGACTTCTTCTCCACAGGAGTACAGAACCATTTGGTCTTGATATTTCAGTATCTGAGTAAAGGCACCTTATTTTCTCCAAAGAAAGACAAGAAAAGAAAAATAAATTCACAGGACTGTAGACCTTTTCTTTCAGTAGTGGGACGCAAATCCAAATTAATTCATGGGCTACATCTTGTTTGTTTGATAGCAAGGTGTGAAGAAAGGTCTAAGCCAGCAGTCGACCCCAAAGTGAATAAAGTCTATACAGTAACTCTACCCATAATTGTCTTCTTTTGATTATAAATCCTCAATAAGATTATAGATTCATAATAAAATTTCAGTAGAATTAAACTAGTAAATCTCAAAATCGTATTATTCATTGCACTAACCTTAATTACACTAGATGATTTGTTCATTAATAATGACAATAGCCTTAGATGGTGAGGTATGTCAAGTATGCTGGTAAAAAAAATATTTTTAGGGCTGAGCCCCGGTGGCGTAAGTGGTTGAGTGCGGAACTGCAGCCCACGGGCTTGGCGGTTCAAATTCAGCGGCGGCTCTCAGGAGCAGCACTGGGTAGCGCCCGCGACCACCGAAGGCAGTGATGCCCACAAAAAATATATATTTTTAAAACACATCTTTTTTTTAAAAAGAACTATTTTGGTTATAGAAATCAGACCAGTCACCTTTGGGTTAGGTGGGTCCTTGAGCTATACTTTGAAGGCAATTTCCTGAACAAGAAACATTTTGCTTGATTCTTCCTCCATCTGTATTCCAATGGCAATGTAAATGTACTGTACGATGTATAATACCTTTTTTTCTTACAAAGGGATGATTGATTGCACCCAAATGAGAAAAGGGATTCAGGAAGAGGAAAAAGATAGATATTCCTATGCCCAAAGGAAAAGGCAAACTCTAGTGTTTAGCCCTCCAGGCAGCCGTATTCTCCAGCCTCCACACACCACAGGCTCAGCTTCCAGTAGGGAGTAATTACCAACGCTGGATGTGCATAAGGCATGAAGCACTGTGAAGCTTCCAAATGCCTTGAGTGAAATGGGACGCGATAGTGCCCTTTAATATGAGGATATTACGGTAACTGTTCTCACACTGTCATGGGACCTTGATTAAATTCTGGTTAAAATTCAGTTTTCTGTCTTTCAATAACCACTGCCTTGATTGAAGAAGGAGAGAATACACAGAACGGAACAGATATTGGGGGTGTAGGGTGCTTGTCAGGAAAGTTTTCATTAAAGTTTTCATCAAAACGTAACATCCACTTGAAAGATTTATGGATGTTTTCCCAGCTATCTGGAAGAAGAGAAGCCTGAGAAGGTTTCTGAGGTGTGAAGCAACCAGGCATGTTCATGATTTGGGTTGACTGACATGAAAATCTCGCTATATTTAAGTGGTTTTTCCTCTTCTTTTCAGCAACTGGGAGGGAAGATTTGTTGTTAGAAAATTGCCCCTATGTGAGGAGCAGCCTTTGAAAAGATTGAAAGAAGGATGCACTGATCAGCGTTGTGCTTCCGGATGATTGCTGTTGTGGCTGTTATTGTCATCGTCGTAGTTGTTGTTGTTGTTGTTGTTGTGAGACGCCATGGAGTCTGTTCTGACTCATAGCAATCCTACGTGCAACAACACTTCCTGGTCCTCAGCTGCCCTTGCGACCTTTCTTACGTTTGAGCCCATTGTTGAAGCCAATATGTCAATCCGTCTTGTAGCGTACCTTCCTCCTGTTCACTTCCCCTCTACATTACAAAGCATGGCATCCCTCTCCAGGGACTGATCTCTCCTGATGATGTACACAAAGCATGTAAAGATAAAGTATTTCCATTGTCCGGGTCTCTCTGGAGCATTCTGGCCTTACTTCTTTTTCCCCTATGGCTGTAAATCTTCTTTTTAAATCATTTTATTGGGGCTCATGTAACTCTTATCATAAGCACATTGGTACATTTGTTGGAATCATTCTCAAAAATTTGCTTTCTACTTGAGCCCTTGGTACAAGTTACTCATTTTTCCCTCCTTCCCTACTCCTCCCTCCCTTGATCATTTATAAATTATTAATATTTTGTCATATCTCTGACTGAGGTCTCCCTTAACCCACCTTCTGTTGTCCATACTCCAGGGAGTAGGTTATATGTAGATCTTGTAATCAGTTCCCCCTTTCTACCCCTCTTTCCCTCTACACTCCCAGTATCGCCACTCTCACCACTGGTCCTGAAGGGTTCATCGATCCTGAATTCCCTGTGTTCCCAGTTCTTATCTGTACCAATGTACATCCTCGGGTCTAGTTGGATTTGTAAGGTAGAATTAGGATCATGATAGTGGGGGGAAGGAAACATTTAGGAACTAAAGGAAAGTTGAATTTTTCACTGTATACACTGCACCATGGCTGACTCATCTCCTCCCCATGGCCCTTCTGTAAGGGGGAATCCAATTGTCTACAGAGGGGCTTTGCATCCCCACTCTGCACAGTCCCTCCTTCAATGATGCGATTGCTTGTTCTTTGATGCCTGATACCTGATCCATTTGCCATCTTATGATCCCACAGACTGGTATGCTTCTTCCATGTGGGCTTTGTTGCTTCAACTAGATGGCCACTTGTTTACCTTCAAGCTGTTTAAGACCCCAGATGCTATATATTTTGATATCCAGGATCCAGCACACCTTAGTCCTCAAAGTAGCATCCTTATTTTTCAACACTTTAAAGAGAGCTGGTAGAGCAGATTGACACAATGCAATGTGTCATTTTAATCTCTTGACTGCTACTTTCGTGAGCATTGATTGTGATCCAAGCAACATGAAATCATTGAAAACTTTAATCTTCTCTCCATGCATCATAATGCTACCTATTGGTCTAGTATTGAGACTTTTGGTCTTTTTTACATTGAGTGTAATTCATGCTGAAGGTTATAATCCTTGATCTTCATTAGCAAAGTGAATTCTTCACTTTCAGTAAGCAAGACTGTGTCATCTGTATATGGCAGGTTGTTAATAAATCTTCTTCCAATCCTGATGCTACATTCTTCTTCATATAGTCCATCTTCTCTGATTATTTGCTCAGCCTGCAGATTGATTATGTATTGTGAAAGGATTCAACCATGAGGCACATGTTTTCTGATTTTAAGCCATCAGTATTCCCTTATTCTGTTCTCACATCCCCTCTTGATCCATGTACAGGTTCCACTTGAGCACAATGAAGTTCTCAAATTCCCACCCTTTTCAAGGTTTCTCATGGGTTTGTTATTTCCATACAATCGAATGGTTTGACATAGTCAATAAAACAGGTAAACTTACTTCTGGTATTCTCTACATCTATTCACCTGACATAAGCAATGACATCCCTTGTTCCACACACTCTCTTGAATGCAGTCTGAAACTCTGGCAGCAACCTGTCAATGTACTGTTGCAACCTTTATTTTATGCAGAAATTGAGAAACATTTTGTTAACATGTGATATCAATGGGTTTTCTATTCCTATATTGAGTGATGCAGTCTCAAGCATCAACAGAGACACTTCTGCCCTGTTCCACAGAGTTACTATAAATCAAAATCGACATGATGTAAATGAGTTTGAGTGAGTACACCGCAGATCAGAAATGACGCTCATCATTCCCCGCCACCCCCCCAAATTCCTTTGACAATACCTAGTCCTGCACCCAATACATATAAAGGGCCCTAGAAAATGTAATTCCTGGCCAGTTATTGCTTTCCAACCACTGTGCACCATGGAAGTAGACCATAGGTTTGGGAGTCAGCCAACCATCTCTGCTTCAGAAGGCAAAGAAGGAGGATGCTCAAATGTTTGAGTAAATGATAAAATCTGAGAAGTAAAGTGAAAACCTGCCAGAGAAGGAAAAGGCAAATATTTTCAAGTGCTAGGAAAAGGGTAGAAAAAGTGTTAGAAAAGTACTAGAAAAACAAGTGCTAGAAAAAGGGTAAGACTGCACTCAGTCAACAATAGAAACTTATGAGACACAGGATGAAAAAGGAAACAGCCTCCTTGAATTCTGGATCTCACAGGTTACATTATGTTAACAAAACTTTTGTAAAGCTCCTTAACTTGGTGTAATATCTAATACCTACCACCCATCAATCCATCTAAGATATGATAAGATTGTACATAAAGAGGTAATACCTAACTTAAAAAAATCATTTTATTGGTGACTTATCCAATTCTTATCATGATCAATACATACATCAATTAGGTAATACCTAACTTTTAACATTATCTCATATTTTTCCAAGAGTTTATTGGCATAAAATTCATATCATACAATTCATAGGTCAATCACATTATCACACTCATCATCACAATTAGTTTTAGGACATTCTTTTCTGTCTTTTTGTACTCATCACTATTAGTTCCCCATGTCCTCCCAATATCCATTACAATACCTCCAAGGAAACATTAATCCAGTTACTATCACTATAGACATCTATCCTGGATTTCATATATTAAAAAACAAAAAAGCTAACAGAACAACAAAGAAATACATAAAAATCAGAAAATATTCAAAACTAGATGGGTCATAAGGAAGATCAAATGATAAGATGCTAAATTCTATCCTAAATGCATCTGAAACCATGCATTTCCAATGCATTCTGCATGCTAGCAAAACTAGTCACATCCTCAGGGGTTTAATCCACATGTATTTCCTCTTTACTTTTTTTTGGGGGGGGGGGCGTGTAAGCAGCTTTAAAAGGGTCAAAGGGGATGTCAAATCATAAGATATTACATTTTTTCCTAATATAGTCTTTACATAATCTCATGTCAACTTCAAGGTATTAAAAGTGAAGGGGTGGAGTGTAGCCTGTCAATCAAGTCACAGTCTGATGATGCCTACTTGTTGGCATAGCCTTCTCATTGGGATTCTGGGGACTTTCTCTCTCTCTCTTTGCTTTGGTATTCCTGATAACAAGCCATGCAGAAACTTGCTGTGAAAAGTCTATCTCTCTGCTTCACTTACTGTTGAAAAGCTACACTTGGAGAACTGGAGGACCCACATGAAGACATGTGCCAGCACTGAAATGTTTCCACTGTCCCTTGATCCACAAGACTTTTCACACACTGGCCTGTGATCTTCTGGTTTTTTGCATAATTGCATGTGCTGTGTGAGTCTCAAGAAGGATTTATGGAATATTATTGGATTATGGGCTAATCTCAGTTCTATGGATGCAATCTGGACTGGACTGGGATGTTTTTCAATATACAATTGCTCCTTGATATAAGTTCTCTCTTACACATATATGAGTATCACAGGATTTGTTCCTCTAGTCAACCTGGTCTAACACACCTAATTACATCTGCCAAAATTGAATTTACAATGCTCTCTGATAAAAGGGCTATTTGCATCTCTGAACTATTGTGGTGTTCATGTGCTTGATGTCAACTTCATGATTGAAAGTCTAGGGGTGGAGTCTAGCCTGTTAACCTGGAGGTAGCCGTTGAGTAGCCAATGAGGCCACTGTGTGGACATGGCTTTCTCCTAAGACTTCTGGGAAATCTCGTGACATTTCCCCCGTGGAGATGACAGACCAGCTCCCCAGCTGTTGGGAGCTGAAGGAGCCGGAGGAGAAGCCACATGGCCTTACCCTGGTGGAACCAGACCTCTGAAGCTGGAGAAGCCACATGGAGAGCCCTGCCAGCACTGAGTTGCTTCTACCACCACTGGATGCTATTGATGGACCCTGAAACCTGGAATTGAGGAGCCATGGGGAAACCCCTGCCAGTGCCAGCACTCTGCAACCCACTGGTCTGTGACTTTGTGATAGGGAGGAAACGTTAGAGACTGGTATCAGGCATATGGGCTAATATTGGACTTATGACTTTGAACTGGATTGGGTTGGGATGCGTTCTCAATGTTCCATTCCTCTTGTATATAAATCTTACCCTTATATCCATATACGTGACTCTGAATTTATTTCTCTAGTCTACCCGGACTAACACAACTATGATCAGAAGGAATTCACTGGAAGCTAAATTCATTTGTAGACCCTTGAAAGAGATTTTGGACTTCCACTGTCATCCATTGACTTCTGCAAATCAAGTATTTTCAATTTAAGCTCTGATGCCATTCCCTCCCTTATATTTGGATGATATTATCTGCAATTCTTTTATCACAGGTTGGTGTGTTTTTCCATGTGAACTTAATCGATACCTCATTTAGATGGCTGCTTTTAAAGACAAACTAACAAAACCAAAAACCTTTAAGCTCCCAGACACTATTCTTTCTGATAGCCAGATACCAGGTAGTTTCTTCACCACATTTTACTATCATGCTTATTTCTTCCATGATCTCTTTATGAGGGAGAATATCAAGCAGAGCCGTGTCATAAGAACTAATGGCTCTTAGACTGGAGTTAGACTTAAAAGCCAGTTCAAAACCCATTCAAGCATCTATCATTTATATATGTTTCTGGTTCACCTTAGAGACATCAGTATCATTTTATGGTAGAAAGTATTATCAATCATCCATCCCTCTGGGGAATCACTTCCACTGCAATCAATTCAATGTTGATTTATAGTGATCTTATAGGGCAGACTAGAACTGCCCCTCTGGGTCTCAGGGCCTGCAAACCTTCATTGGAGATAGTTACGGAATAATCTGTTCCCAAGTGGACCTTCCAGTTTTTCATGGCTTGTACTGTTTTCCCTAAGTGTGTGTTGTAAATAACCTATATATAGATGGGTGTAATCCCGTCTGGGGACAGAATTTCCTTTTTATGTTAATGAGGCCACATCAGTGTACGTTGCCCAACGGGCAAGGTAAGTACAGGTTTATCTGAACTTACATTCTAGTCTCTCGCAAGTTATTCCACACAAGTTTTACCACATCTTTGAAACCCACTAAAATTGTTCTCCACAGATTAGGAAGTAAGAACACATGAGCCTATGCTTACCATGCTTATTGGCTAATCAATATAAGATATGTCTTAAACCAATGCTCTTTGAGATATAGAAGATGTCAAATGCAAATAAGATAAAAATGAGTAAGGTTGATGTCATGGTAAGCCACCAGGAAGAGAAGCTGGGAAACAACTGTTGTAAACCAGGGCAGATAGCCACCACCCTAAATTCAGGTGGTGTAGTGGTTATGCATTAGACTACTACTTGCAAGACTAGCAGTTCAAAACCACCAGTTGCCCCACTGGAGACAGACAAGACTCTACTCCCATAAAGAAAACCCTCAAGGGTAGTTACATCCTTGAACTTGGTCCTATAAGGACCTTGAGTGTGGTCCTATATGGCCGCTAACAGTTGGAATGAACTAGATGGCAGTGTGTTTGCCTTGGGATTTTGAGAAAATAAATGTTTATTTGCTAAAGTCACTCAGCAATAAGATATTAAGGAAAAAATCAAGTGAATACTGAATCTCACAGAATTTTAAATCTAGATGAATAAGACAATGGGTCTTTTTAAGACTTTGACTTGTTGCCTTCAAATTTGAATAAATATCCCAAATTTCAGGGGGAAATTGGAGCAAAATGTTAGTGAGATGAAAGCGTAATAGTAAATTATACATGTTACGTATGAGGGGGGCTTAAAAAAAAGCATGTGGGAAAATTCTATGATCTTTCTCTTTTATTTTCCTTGAATTTTTTAAACCCTCCTGTACACAGATGTTTGTTTGCATGCATATGTACACAAGCGGATTTCAAAAATCCACTTAAAAATAAAATAGAAAGATAATAGAGGTTTTTTCCACAAACTTTTTGAGACTCTATTTTTTGTGTGTGTATGTGTGCTTGTGTACCTCAAAAGGAACAAAAACAAATGGCAACAATCAGTGTAATTCCAATAGATAATTGAATTCTTCTGCACACTTCTTTTTCAAAAAGGCAGTTGGCAAATATATATTCAGTTTATCTTTTACTACCCTAGAAATAAATGAAGCTGTGGGTTTTATCAGCCTTAAGGAAAAAAGGCTGTAACATGTATGCCCTAGAGGATCTCTGAAATACATCTTCCTTGCCAAGATTTTTTAATTTTTAATTCAAGGGCATTTGACACCTTCTAACCTAAGTCTACTTAATATCTCTGTAGGCATAACTGTCAGTTGTAATGTGACCTTTTTCAGAGGAACTGCAGTTGAATCTCTTGCCAAGGAACGTGCCACATAAACAATTTCTTCAGTGATTTTAACCTTCTTAACAAATTTTTCTGTTACACAGGGCAAGGGGAAGTGGCAAAATGTCCACATGAAATATGCAACATTGGCAAGAAACTAATTTGTGAAATACTCCGACGTGCTGACAAACACAATATTATTTGGTTGTTGTTGTTAGGGGTTTTGTTTTTGATTTTTGCCTTTTTGTCTTTCACTCTTCTGACCCTTTTGATCGGATTTCCTTATTTGCCTGTTCTTCCTCAATTGTCTCTGCAGCATCCTTTAGGACACTTATTGGGCAAAAGGGAACAGGAGCCCAGTCAGTGCTCATTGTACATTGATACAAAGTAAGCAGTTTGTATATTTATAAAACTGAGCCAAGAGTGAAGACATTATTATAATATAAGAACTATATAGTGTAGCAATATAATAGCAATGTCAAGAATCTCTAGTTGTTCACTCAAGTCCTGACTTCAGAGTGGGTCCAACAGTACCAATTGTTAAATTCCATGGGAAGCACTGAACCAGAATAAATCCATTTTCATTGTCATTTGAGAAAGGAAAATCCTTATAAACACAAAATAATGTTTTGCTTTATGCTAAACA
This sequence comes from Nesogale talazaci, assembly GCA_004026705.1. Lineage (NCBI taxonomy): Eukaryota > Metazoa > Chordata > Mammalia > Afrosoricida > Tenrecidae > Nesogale > Nesogale talazaci. Next base: position 139,498 of record PVJH01000587.1, read on the forward strand.
TTATTGGTCCAAAGAATTTGAACAAAGTTTTCTGAGATTTTTCTCAGATTTAATCACAGTTTTTCTTCAGCAGATTCTTACACATAAAAGGTGACTTACAGGCCTCAAAGTAATGAGGTGTCCAGAGTGTCTACACCAGGCTTCAGAACTTCTCTTATGTCATGGGCACAGTGAAGCACTTTGACAGGCACATGCTTTAAAAATACATGCTTAATGATTCTTTTTATCAAAGACATATATGTAATTGTTAAGCAAAAGAAGAGAATACACATCAGCCTGCTATCCCTACTACACATCCCTTACACCCCTCCAGTTTTTGTTTCAGTCAACTACTTTGCATTCTTTTAAAAATTATTATTATTATTATTATTATTATTATTATTATGGGCTCTTACAGCTCTTATCACAATGCATTCATATATTGATTGTGTGTAGAACATTTGTACATGTGTTTCTATCATCTTTTTCAAAATATTTTTTCTTTACTTGAGCCCTGGATATCAGCTCCTCATTTTTTGCCCCTCTCCCCCATGGGCCCTTGATAATTTATAATTTTTTTTCATGTCTTACACCAATTGCTATCTCCCTTCACCTACTTTTCTGTTATCCCCTGGGAGGGGGGGGCTCATATGTTGATCATTGTGATCGGTTCCTCCCTATTCCTCACCCCCAAAGACCCCTATCTTTCCCTCGTATCACTACTCCCATTATTGGTCCTGAGGGCTTTTATCTGTCCTGGATTCCCTGTGTTTCAACCTCTTATCTATACCAGTGTACATGTTTTGGTTTCGCAGAATCTATAAGGTCGAATTGGAGACATGAGTGTGGGGGGAGGCATTAAAGAAATAGAGAAATGTTATGTGTTTTGTTGATGCTATACTGCACACTGACTGGCTTGTTTCTTCCTTGTGGCCCTTCTGACAGGGATGTCCAATTGACTACAAATGGGCTATGGGTCTCCACTCTGCCATCTTCCTCATTCACATTCATATGTTTTTTTATTTTGTTTTGTTATTTGTTTTATTTTGGATCTTTGATGCCTGATACCTGACCCCATCAATATCCCATGATCACACAAGCTGGTGTACTTCTTTCATGGGGCTTTGTTGTTCCTCAAGTGTTTAAGATACTAGACACTATGTCTTTTGATAGCTGGGCACCATCATCTTTTTTCACCACATTTGTTTGTGTACCCATTTTTGTCTTCATTGATCATGTCAGGGAAGGTGAGCCTTACAGAGTGCCAGGTTAGTAGAACAAACTGTTCTTGTATCAAGGGAGCACGTGAGTAGCCACCAAATGCCCATCTGCTGCTGTAATACTTTCTAAATAGATATGTATATATATATATATTAGACCTATTCTGCTATCATTATATATAAATGCATCAATATATGTATATATGGCTATATTCAGACCTCTATAAATGCCCATTGCTTTCCCAATTCTTTCCTCTGTTTACTTTTACTTACCTCTTGTCCCACTATCATGTCCAGCCTTCATTCAGGTTTTGGTAGTCTTCTTGACTACATTCCCCTTGACCAAGTCCCACCAAGTATCCTATGCCCTCCTCACCGTTGATTTTAGATGACTTGTATTTCTCTTGTCACTGGGTTTGTTGGCACTCCCCTTCCTTTCTCTCACCTTTCACTCACCTTCCCTTCCCCCAGTCTTCTGGAAACCATTGGTCCCATTGTTCTCTCCTCCAGGTTGTTCATCCATGTATCTTGTTCAGGTAGACATACAGAGACAACAATATATGCAAAGACAAAGCAGAGCAAAACATAACAACAAAAGAAAGCAAAACAGCTAAAAAATTAATTAGTTAAAAAAATAAAGTGCAAAGCCAACAGGAGAAAAGTCCTTAAGTCGTTTCAGGTCTATTCTTCTGGTATTTTTTCCACACTAGCATTGGTAGAGAAACTTGCCCTTATATTGTAACTCTACATACATTGAGCTTCTAAATAAAATCAAGCCACAATGTTTTGTAAAACAAAAACCAATGGGTATATCACAGTGATGGTATAAATATTTTTCCATTGGAACAAAACATATGGGAGAATTTTATTTTTCTTTATCAGTAAGCGTCTGTTTATATTCCTTTTGAAATTTTCTCACGTCCAAAGTTTCTGTGGGATGAAATTTCCCCTCATTTCTCTAAGATGCTTGTCTACATTCTTTTCTGTGAGCTCTTTCATTCCTATCCCCTCCAGGTCTCCTCTCTGGATTTCTGGATCTCCTGCACACTCTCATTATGGTTTTCCTGCCTTTGACTATGATTCCTTACTTGTTTCCTAAGCTTTGTCTTTTTTAAAAAATCATTTTATTGGGGGCTCATATAACTCATAGCACAATCCCTCCATACATCCACTGTATGCAAAGCACATTTGTGCCTTTGATGTCATCACCAAAACATTTTCTTTCCACTGAAGTTCCAGGTATTGGCTCCTCCTTTTTACACCTCCTCCCCGTTCCTTCCTCCCTCATGGACCCTTGATAATTTATAAACTGTTATAATTTTGGCTTGTCAAACGCTGCCTGATGTCTCCCTTCGCCTGCTTCCCCATTGTCCATTCCCCAGGGAGGAGGTTATATGTCGATCCTTATAATCAATTCCCCCTTTCCACTCCACCCTCCCAGCTTTGTCTTTTTATTTCTTGTTTTATTCTCCAGTAGCCTTTTAAGACAGGATACATGGAAGTTATGTTTGTTTGTTTGTTTGTTTGAGACTTTGATATAGCTGAAAATGTATGGCTTTTCCACATTTGATACTTGGTTACGAATGAGCCATTGAAAGGAGACATCAGAATATTAGGGGGAATGACACACACAACTGTAAAACTGTAAAACACAGATATGTGGATTTTAGTGCTCTGTTCATGACAAATTAAAAACATGTAATAAGGATCTTTTAAATTTCATAAGACACTCAAACATGGGGACCTATTGATATTCTAAGGTCCATGTATCTATCAGGCTTGCCTGATATCTAGCCTGATATCTAGCCTGATATCTTGCCTGGTATCTAGCAATTCACAAGGACCTTAGCAATTCTGGACAAGTTTTTTAAATGATAACCCTCTTTGACCTTATAACTCATCTTTTAATTTAATAGATGTTTATTTCTTAGGGGAATAATCACAGGCATGGGAAAAGACTAAGTAGAAGTAAATTCAATGATGAGTCACAATATAAAATATCATAAAAGGCTTAATAGTCCCATAGTAGGGAAATATTTAAATACACTAGGGTAAACTCATAGGCAACCACTGAAGTGGTATTGGTAGCAATTTTTAATTGATATTAAGAAATACAATATGTCTCCAAGTTCAAAAAGTAGAATACAAACAGTAAAAATTATAATCTCAATTATTAAGGGTAACTATTTAAAAACTGGATACCATAAAAAATAAAATACTAATAGGTGTTATCTGTGAGTCTCAAAATCAAAGGGTTTGACTTTCCACATTTTTACAATACTTAAGATAATCAAAAGAGAATCAAAAACATACAATGGTCTTATGTGATTTGCCTGTGTTCTCTTAATATCCAATGTGAATGAATATATTTGGCCCTTTGAAGAGAGAATCCAAAACAAGGCTTGTGAACACATAAGGCTGCCTCTTTGTGGGCCACTGTTCCGGAACATTCTCTAGGGAAACTCCAAAGCAGGGGTCCAGTGCCAAGTCAGAGAGGGCTGTTTGCCACCTAACCAGCTTTAATAAAAAGAGTGTCTATGGATGGGCTTTCGGGGAGCTCTAATCATGAATAATACATTGCACAACCCAGTTCTAAAAAGAAACATACACACAGGAAGATCTGAGAATCCAGGAAGAAAAAGCTAGACTGACCACTGGTGCTGGTTGAAATATATTCAATCAGTTTTGTTTTTTGTTTTTTTTTAAAAGTGTATGTGGGGGGGGAGGGGAGACACACAGCCATAAGACCTAACACATCGAAGGAAGATATTGAAGTACATGAGGGGCTTTCAAAGAGGTGGTGTAAAAATGGAATGTCTCCTGGAACTTCGTGAAGACCTCTCCTAGATGAAAAAACTCAAACCTCGCAGTCAATGCTGACTCACAGCTCCTCACTTTGTGGGTTTCCAAGACGCTAACGGTTTGCATTTCATAGATAAAATATCTTACATAAAATATACATTTATGAAACCGTTTTAACGGATGGTTTTCTACTTGAGGTCAAAACCCTAATTCAGTTCATATTGACTTGTTTTCAAGAGAATTTGGACAAAAATAAAATTTCAAGATTGTAAGTTACACTGAGAGATGGGAAGCATACACGCCCAAGGGTTCAGAGAGACTGCTCTGCGCTGAGGCAATATTTTCTCGAATACTGTGGACCCATTAAGACGAAATCTTGCAATGCTCTTATTACACAACTGTTAATTAGCAGCATATTATCTCTGTTGGATTTTTAAATACATAAATGTGATGTGATGTGGAATGCATCCGACTATTATTTGCAGGAGATAATAAAGCGCTGACTAATGGCATCTTTAGCGAGGACATTGAAAATTTCCGCATCCAGGAAGACAAAGCTTAACGGGAACGCTTAGCAGAGCAATTTAATCAAAGAGGAGGTGCTGTTTAAAAAAACAAGATCATACAGTACACCTACTCCTTAACAACAGGGCTAGGTTCCAAAGACCACATCACTTGATCAAATTTGGCATTATGTGAGGCCACTGGGACCAAATGCCCCTCAGGCTACAGAACTCATTTTTGGAGACAGCCTGGCATGCGTCCCCTGTCCTGCAGCTCACTGGTTTCCTTGCTGCGGAAGCAGACCAACTTGTGCCATCTCAAAAACACGGGGAAAGCTAATTGGGTCAAGATTTATAGTCAGAAGAGAACCCACCCTACACCCCAACACACGCAGATTTCTTGTTTCCACAGACATGCTGAGCCACCTGCGACAACACCCACAGCAAATTGACCACCACGTGGCCCGAAGCCACCGCTTTGCTCTGGCCTGGCTGGGAATGGATGCGGCTGCAGTGAGTGTGCAGCGTTGGGGGCATTCAGCCCACCCCAGGCCGGTCAAGGAGGCCCAAGAGGGGAGGGATCACGAGCTTGGGCACCCCCTCACTCCAAAGAGTCCTTATGCAGGTTTACGGTGATTTCAGGAAGTTTTTAAAATTATCATGAATGTGAAATTTGAGGCAACAAAGGACATTGGAAAATGAGAAGTAAATATATACAACAGTTTGCCTAAAGGTTTAAAACTTGACCAAGTGAAATAAGACTCGAAATAGGTAATTATTCATTAAGCTGCATGAATGTATAAAAGCCCCTCCACATAATTTGGGAGGGTGACTCTCATGAGGATATATTTTGTGACAAGGAATTTTCCCATTTCTCTTTTCAGAATATTTTCTGATCACCTTATTTCTTTTAAGTTTAACTTACTTTTTTAATTACTAAAATAAGCATTTATTTAGAAAATACATATAAGTGTAAAAGGATCAGGCATAAAATTCACATCAACAGCTTGGCATACGTTATTATAATATTTTTAAATCCTTCCATAATGAAAATATTGTACATTAATGTAGTCTTCATTTTTTTTCACACTCTTTGGAAATAATTTTCTGACCCATTTCTGGGTGTTTTCTTATAATCCATTCCTAGAAAAATGGAGTGCAAACATTAATTTACCTACCAACATATGATGAGGGTGACCATTTCATCAGCAGTAGATTTTTTCTCTTAACTCTATGCTAATCTGAAAGGCAGAGACACAGTTTCCTTTTTGTTTAAATTTGCGATTATTTGAATCCTTGTGAAGTTGTTTGTGACCACTGGCTAATTATATCTTTTCTATGAATGTTGATTCATATCCTCTGCCCATTTACCCCTCAAGGTCTTTGTGTTCTTATTACCATTTTGTCTGAGTTCCTACCAAATTAAAAAATGGCCTAATATGTTTCTCACAGAAACCACACATTTTTTAACAACAACTTTTAAGAAACCAAAAAAATATAGGTAGCAAATCCATGAGATATTGATTATTAGCTTGATTTCAGAAATGTCAAAATGTTGATAAGAAAAGTTTTAAATGCTGAGATAGTTCTGTGGACCTTGAAAGTTGATTTGATGAGTGGTGCTACTAAAGTATTGCTACATTTATATATTGCTTCAAAATCAGAAAAGGTGTGTTTTTAAAATTTACTCTCATATTTATAGATGTATTTGTGGCACATAAAAATATGTAGGAATATTCCTCCCAAACCTATATGTATATTTGGGATAGAGTCTCCTTCCCACGTCTGTTGTACTTCCATGTCTATCTATTTTTCCTATTGCTGTTATTGCAGGATTGTGTATGTTGTGTTAGTTTAGGTAGACTAGAGAAAAAAATCCATCGGAACTCATATGTGTATAAGAGAGAATTTTATAAACAGTGTAATCGTACATTAAGAAAGCATTACAGCCCACTGGGACAGAGGTTCAGTTCCAGCAGTGGGGCTGGGCCTCCTACTCCTCCCACTGGAGAGCAGTGATGCCAAAAAAAAAAAAAAAAGAAAGAAAGAAAAAAGAAAGCATTACAACCCAGTCCAGTCCAAGCCCATAAGTCCAATATTAGTGAATATGTCCAATACCAATCTATAAAGTCCTCTTCAGGCTCACAAAACACATGCGATGACACCAAATGCCGGACAATCAGAGGCCAGTGAGTAGAAAACCTTTGGATTTAGTGGTGGTGTAAACATCTCAGGGCTGGCAGGGTCTTCACATGGATTCTCCGGTTTCCATGACATGGGGTCTATCAGCATAGTGCCATGTGTCTTGTCTTCAGGAATGTCTCACACAAAGTGAGCCGAGATGGAGAAAGGGAGAGGGAGGCAGAGAAAGAGAGGCAGAGAGAGAGAGAGAGAGAGAGAGAGAGAGAGAAACTCCTGCTTTCAAGGAGGAAATCCTGGAATTTCCAGAATTCTCAGGAGAAAGTCATGCCCACACAGAGGCTTCATTGGCTATGATCTGATCAACAGATGATCCCTTCACTCTTAATCCTAGCAAGTCCCAAATTGACACCAGATTACATATCACATAGAAATTAGCACTTACCTCTGCTGCCTTTAACTCTTCCACTCCTCGGTGCCTTCTTTTGCCTTGATTCTTTATTTCCAACCTCCTCCTTGGTGTACATTTCCTTTCTCTTCACTCAAGTGAATATTTTTCTCTACCTTCTAGTTAGTGACTTACCTTCCTTTCCCCTCCTGTCCCTAGTACCTATCAAAGAATGTGTGCTTGTGTATGCTCACAGAAACCTTTTCTTGAATTTTTATAAAAGGTTTCCCATATAATATTTGTCTTTTTGCGATTGACTAATTTCACCCTCCAGGATCATCCATGTTATGAGGGGTTTTGAAGATGTATCATTATTCCACTGTTTGTATGCACAGCATTTCATTTTGTTGTCGTTATAATTTGCCCATTCTTCCATTGATGGGAATTTAAGTTATTTCCATCATTTTATGTGAGTAGGTGCTGTGATGTATATGTATCCTATTCATGCTACCACTCTTATTTCTGTACAAGTGTACCTAGTAGCAGAACTGCTGAATCATTTCTGTTTCCAACTTTTTAAGAAAGGCCCATACTTTTCCATAATGGTTGCACCTCTTTACAATTTCACCAGCTGCATTTGAGGTCTCTAGTCTCTCTACAACATCTATTGTTTTCTGGAGGGTTTTTTTTTGGGCGGGGGGGTATCTTTGTTATTAGTGATTCTGTACTCATTTAAATATTCATTATTTATCTTTTATTGTTGAGTTTCCTATAAAATTTAAAGTATAACCCCTTGTCTGAGAGGTTGTTAGCAACAATATATTCAATTCAGTCCTTCTGAATGGTGCAGTAGTTTAAGTACGTGTCTGTTCACAGAAAGTAAGAGGTTGGAACCCATCAACCATTCCAATGGAGAAGATGCAACAGTCTGCTTCCATGATGATTTCAGCCTTGGAAGCCCTGTGGAGTGGTTCTACTCTCACTATGATAAGGAATTGGCTCAGTAGTGTGAATTGTGAGTCTGAACTGATTTGACTGCGATGAGCTTGACTAGAGTTTGATTTAGAATACAGTTTCTGGCCAACAATCTTAGAAAGCAGTATAATATTATTGGGTACCAGAAACAGAAACATAATGTATTATTCAGTTTTCATGTTCATGTGGATTATATTTAGATATGGATATAGGCACAGATGTTTCTGGGGCAGATTGCTATGGATTCAAAGAACAGATGTGGGAGGGAGAATGATGGGCATTTGGGATGAGAGGACAGGAAAGAACTGGCATATCAATTGCTAAGAAACTTACAAGGATGAAATTTCAAAATTAGTTTGCTGGTTGGGTAGGAGGGAGGAGGAGGAAATGGTGAAGGTGGAGACATCCTAGAGGGGTATGGTTCCAAATCAGTCACAATGTGTAGCAGTCACGTAATCTGGTACCAGTTTGAGGATTAAGCGTGTAGGGGTCAAGTCTAGCCTGTCGCTCTGGAGATAACCAATGAGACCTCTGTGGCCATGGCTCTTTCCTCTGAGAATTCTGGGAAATGTGGTCATTCCTTCTTGGAGGCAGAGACACTGTCTCTCTCAGTTCATTCCCTTGGAGACTCTCTACTTCCTGTGAGACATTCCTGAGGAGAAGCCACATGGATTTAACCTGAGGTGGCCAGAAACCTGGACCCAGAGGAGCCATGGAGAGATCCCTGCCAGCAATGAGATGCTTCTACCACCACTGACTTTGCACCCACTGGCCTGTGATCTTTCTGCATTCAACATCATTGCATGAGTTTCTTGAGTCTGAAGAGGACTTTGTAGATTGCTGTTCAACATATGGGCTAATATTGGACTTATGGACTTAATCTGGACAGGACTGGATGTTTTTCTCAATTGCACTTGCTTATAAATCTCTCCCTTATATGCATATACGTGTTTATGTTTTTTTTCTCTAGCAGGATTAACACTCCGTGGTAGGTGGGAGAATATAGCCTCAGAAAGAAATCCCTGTGGCTTGAGTTGGCCTATGAAGGCTCTTGGAATACCCTTATAGGAATACTCTGATGGGATAGTTTATGTAATACAAAGGAAAACCAGAATTTTTTTTCTTTTTAAAAGTTTTTAATGTCTAGTATCCTTTGTGTTAAGAGAAACCAGTCATGCAAGGTTTTGTTCTAGTAGTAAGGGGGGGGGGGGCGCTTCAAAAAGTCCATGGAAGGATGAAACTAAACGATGATGACTCCCCTTGTTTTCAGGATGCCCATTGATTGAATGATACTACCTAGTACTATCATATGCTTACTATTTTAATACCCTCCTTGCTTTATTATGACAAGTATTAATCTGGTAGACTATGGTTCTTCAGTTGTAAATGAATGTTATGGAAATTTTGGCCTATTACCAACCCTCATTATTTGTGTAAATATTGTTCAGTCACTCGAGATACCTATCTGCACAGGTCAAGTTTATATATTGCAGATCATAGCTGGCCTCTATTTATTTACGTTCCCTTTCTCGACATTGTTTTAAATTCTATACCGTTGGATAAATTAATGACACTGACAGAATTATCTTCTGCCCCAGGGGGGTGGCTAATAATGTTCTATAACATAAAATCATAGTGATGTCTCTGAAATGAAACAGAGATATATAAACCACAGAATGAGTTTGGATATTGTACTTAATTCTTGCTCCAATCTAAAAATAATTAGTTATTATGACAGGTCCTGCTTGATGCTTATTCTCATGAAGAGGTCACTGAAGATATGGGTGCTATAGCAAAGTGTGGTGAAGACTCTAGATTGGTGGTTCTCAACCTTCCTAATGCCATGACCCTTTCATACAATTCCTCATGTTCTGGTGACCCGCCCAACCATGTTTTCATGGCTATTTCATAACTGTCATTTTGCTACTGCCATGAATCGGGCGACCCCTGTGACAAGGTCATTCCACCCTCAAAGGGATCGCAACCCACAGGTTGAGAAGCACTACTCTAGATAGTGCTGAGCGATCAGAAACAATAATGGCTGTACTCTTAAAGGTGTGTCTTCCAACAATCAGCCATCTCAGGGGGCCATCAACTAAGTCAACATGGAAGAAGCTCACCAGCCTGTGTGGCCCAAGGATGGTCAATTATGCAATCCAAATCTAAAGGAGGGAAGGGCATCAGAGTTTAAATTGTGAACACCTGGTTTGCAGAGGGGTTTTGGATGATAAAGGAAGCCCAAAATCCATTTGCAGAGTCTACACATGGATTAAGCATCTTGTGAATTCCCTCTGCCCATAATCTTGTGATCAGACAAAAAGTATTGTACGGGCAATTATGGTAGAAATAAGTTAAAATGTAATATATTGTCATTTGAACTCCATTTTGACCCATTTTTAGATTATTTCAATTTTCTTAAGTGAAGGGGAAATACACATGGATTAAGCCTCTGGTGAGTAATCCCCTCCAACCACAGACCTGGGATGCCAATACCCTTGTGGAATGGGCTGTTGCACATGCAGGGAGATTAAAATTCAACACCTTGTCATTTGCTCCAGCTTTTGACCCATTTTAAGTTTAGTCTAGTTTTTAATATTTTCCACTTTCTTTTTGATTGAGGTTTTTTTCTGTTTTACTTTACACTGTGGTTGGCTTTGTTTTTGTGGGTTACTTTGTTTTGTATGCCTTTCTGCATATGAAATCCAGGATAGATGAATTTACAGAGACAGTAACTGGAGTAATGGGTCCTTGGGGTACTATAGGGGAGATTGGGGAAAGTGGAGAGCTAATGCCAATGAGTTCAGGAAAGAAGACAACGCTCTACAGTGGATTGTGATGAAGATTGTGTGAAGATTGTGTGAAGAAAACTCTACTTAATATGGCTTAACTATTGAATTGTATGCCATCTGGATTATATGCCAATAAAACTGGTAAAAAGAAAGCAATAAAAATAAAAGATAATGGACTTTTTTCATAAACTTTTTGAAGACCCCTTAGATACCTCAAAGGATGGAAGTATGAAATAGGCCAACCATCTGTCTCTCAGAAGTAACAAAAATCCAGCTGTCCAAATATCAAGTGGCATACATCGAGCAGGTTCGAGAGCAGAGATCTTCCTCAAATCGGTGATGCCGCACCCCCAGGGGTATGAGCATGCTTCAACAATCAAGCAGGTCTGCAAAAGCAGCTACCTTAATTTTATCATGGATTTTAAGTTAAAGTACAAAAGGTTGCAATTTGGTGGGGGGTTGGAGGGAGGCACTAAGTGATTTTTTTTTCTGAAAAAGGGGTGGTTAAGCCAAATAGATTTGAGAACCTTTGCTCTACAGCAGTGGTTCTCAACCTTCCTAATGCCATGACCCTTTAATACAGTTCCTTGTGTTGTGACAACCCCCCATAAAATTTCTTTCATTGTTACTTCATAACTGTAATTTTGCTACTGTCATGAGTCAGGCAGCCCTGTGAAAGGGTCGTGCAACCCCCAAAGGGGTCAGGACCCACAGGTCAAGAACCGCTGCTTTATAGGTTCACTGTCAACTATGTTACTAAATGGTGTCCCAACATGTTTGCAGGATGCATCAGACAAAAGAAAGTTGCCTTCCTATTAGTGAGGTATTCAAATAAAGAAGAAATAAAGACTAAAATAAAATAAAACCGAAGAACTATAAGACAAAAGTGGATTAAAAAAATCTGAACAGACTGTTCACACACAAAAAAAAAATACAAATGACCAATTGTAGTAGCAAATTACAATCAGTGTAAATGTGGCCCATCACATTGCAAAGATCACAAAAAATTAGCATTACAGATAATTCTAATAAAATGCTATTAGAAGGAGTTAAGGAAGTTAAGGATGATCTGTGTATTTTTCTATGGAAGGATCTTTCTAGTATCTTGTAATAAGAAAAGTAACTAACGTATAGAATCAAGCATGTTGTAAAATACTATGTTGTTTAAAAGATGGTGTGTGTGTGTGTATGTTTTTTCAAATAGAAAATGTTTGGGATGAATCTAAAATGAATTACAAGCATGTTTAACTTTGCAGTGTAAGATGAAAGCTTAAGGGGGTATCCATCACCCCAATTAAAAGTCATCAGCAGTACTTCACTGTGCAACACTTATTCTATTTGAGAAAATGCTTTACCACTTATACATATTGCTTTTACATTACAAAAGAAAAGGTGGCCTAATGAAAGCAATCTGCTCTGGTCCTGTCCCAACCAAGAATTTATTGGCCCAAACTCTACTTCCTGAAGCAGGCAGAAGTCTAAGATATTAATTGCTTTCCTCTTCAACTCTGTCAACTGTGTTGTTACAGCCTTATTCCAATACTGTAAGCCAATCCTTAACTTAAAAGACAGCATCAAAGATAAGACTGTCTACTCTGTTAGGGAGAATTTAATATGCTCCCAACCCCTAATCCTTTACCAACTCCCGAGTCCATATTTTCATGAAGAGATTTGATTTATCCTACAGCTTATTTTATCTCTGTATTAAGATACTCCCCCATTTAGCAGCAGAGTCCAAAGCTAAGAAAACAGTGGATTCCCCCCTCCACCCGGCGTCCCCTTCAGAGAGGTGTGTCTTGAGGAACCAAACAAAACTTTCAAACTCACTGCCATCTAGTCTATTCAGAGGCACAGGGTCACTATGAGGTTAGTCAAATAGCTGCTGTCAACCATTGCCTTGGTTCAAAGAGGCCTGAGAAACCTTAGGCTAGAGGTTTGGGGGGCTCAGTAGGTAGACTCTCATTGAGCCTCAGAATTGAGAGTGCCTGCCCAGTGCATCCATGCATCCATTTGTTCAATGATCTGTCAGTCCACCTAACTTGCTTGTCGGGCTCTGTGCTAGAGCCAGGATTTAGAAGTTGTGCGTATTAAGCTGGACCGCGTGGAGTTCATAGACCTGGAATGAAGGTCTCATGATTTGCTCTGCTTCTCCTGCCAGATTCTCCTTTCTTATCTTGTCTACTTATTCTTGTTCTTCCTTCAGCAGTTAGCTCGCAATTCTATTGATTGTTTCTTCTTCCAGGAAGCCTTTTATACCTTGTCCATATACTTATCATTCTTATACTTATCATTCTTCAAGCCTCAGGATTCCACCTTCAAAAAAAAAGCCACTGTGATGTAGTAAATTCGGACTCATTGCACATACTAGAGAACAGAGCAGAACTGCCCCCGTGGGTTTCAGACACAGTAACTATTTAGGAAAGTAGAAAGTCTACCTTTTTCCCTTGGGGTAGCTGATGGCTTCAAACTGCTGAACTTGTCCATTACACCACCAGGCCTCCTTCTCAGGTCCAGGACCTGTCCAGGAAGCCCTGTCTGACTCCTCAAATTCCAGCTGGTTACTATGCTTTATGGATTGCCTTGCGACAGCTTAGATGCTAGCCTTTCTGTAGGGCACAACATTTGATTTTCCAGTTCCTAGCCTAGTGCCTTGCTTGTACAAGGAGGCTTCAAAAAGTTCACGGATGAATTTCATGATCTTTCTATTTCGTTTTCCCCCTGAACTTTTGGAAGGCCTTTTATAAAGGCATAAGCACACGTCACAGCACTGTTTCTCTGAATTTCATCCTACGAAGATAATTCAGTTGGCCATCAGTTGTTCCACAGTTTCTTCTGTATGCCCTGAGATGAGAGTACCTAAGGTGCCACATAACAAGAGCAGATGTGTTTCTCTGGCTCCAGGGTTAAACTCGCAGCCATCGAGCCAATGCCAACTCACAGAGAGCCTCCAGGGCAGGGTAGAGCTGCCCCTGTGAGTTTCTGAGACTCTAACTCTCAGGGGAATTAGAAAACCTCATCGTCTTCCTTTGGAATGGCTTGTGGTTTCAAACCCACTACGCTACCAAGGCTCCACTCCTAAGCAGTCAAACTTAATGGACTGTCTCTTGAAATTCACATTGATTTCAAAACCATTGTTTGATCTTTTCCACCTTAAGTACGTTTTTTAAAGTGTAGGAAGATATTCAAATTTACAAATAGTGTGGTGTCAGGGGCTTGCCATGAAGCTTGAAGGTCATTGGAGGGTTTTTGTGTGACTGCAGAACCCATAAAGCAAGACCAGGCAGTATATGCCAGGTGAAGGTCGTAAAGCAATCAAGAAGGTCTTGAGCAAGAGTCAGGGAACCTGGCTCCCACTTCCTTTTGAGGCCTTAGTTCTTCATTGGCAAGAGCACAAAGAGGTTGGTTCAGTGATTTCTAGAATCCCTCTAGGCTTGAAGCATCTATGAGTTTATTATGCAGAAAGCAAATATTTTTAATAAACTGAAATAGCAAGTTAATTCTTTTTATCCAGTCTCATCTAGTCTCATGAATCAAAGGAGGATCCCTTCTGTAAATAGCCTTTAAGGCATGGGGAACATTGTCATATTCCTATTTGTGCTACTAATGCTTTCTGTAAATTGTGAAGCTTACAGGTACCCAGCTAGTTAAAAAAAAAAAAAAAAAAAGTCCCTACCGGAAATCAACTTCAAGAGAAAATTCCAAAGTCCATTGTTTTTCGTGAATGTCTTCTTGGCAAAGGTATCATCATTCTGGCTGCCGTTGCCAATTTTGAATTTGATCCAATGATAGAGAAGAGTCTGTGGTTTTTCTGAGTCTCTTGCTGATGTCCTGTATGATGAGTGGAAACTAGGCTTTCTGGAGCCGGTCTTGGCCCCTGAACTTCTGGACTTTGTCAGTCAGTCCTCAAGGCTCCCAAGGCCTTGCCGGAACCTGGCTGAGCACCCTCTCTTCTGCTACAGGATTTTTTCTTTCATTCTTTTTTTCTATAATTCATTTTATTGGGGACTTTTTAAAGGTCTTATAACAATCCATACATCAATTATATCAAGCACATTTGCTCATCTGTTGCCATCATCATTTTTTAAAATGCTTTCTTTCTAATTGAGCCCTTGATAACAATTCCTCCTTTACTCCTCCCTCTCCCACCACCCTGCCCTCATGAACCCTTGACAAATTATAAATTATGATTATTTTCTTATCTTAAACCATCTAATGTCTCCCTTCACCCACATTGCTGCTGTTCTTCCCCGTGGGTGGGGAGGGGGAAGAGTTGTAAGCTGATCTTGTAATCAGTTCCCCCTTCCTCCCCCTTCTCCCTCCATATTCCCAGTTATCCTCATGGTATGATTACTCCCATTATTGTTCCTGAGGGGTTTATCTGTTTTGGATTCCATGTGTCAAGAGCTTTTATCTATATCTGTGTACATGCTCCAGTCTATCAGGATTTATTAGGTAGAACTGGAGCCATGATAGTGGGGATTGGGGGGGGGTGTGGCATTAGAGAACTAGAGGGATGTTGTGTGTTTTGTCGGTGCTATACTGCACCTTGGCTGACTTCTTTCTATCTGTTGTTAACTGCCATGAGTTAGCCCCCAATTCATGATGCGGTGACCTCATGCACAACTAGATCATACTATTGATTCATTGATTTTTATTACTAGTTGTATGTTTCTACTGTTTCTTTTTTATTCATCTTCTTTATTATATTTTATTTATGTATATGTCTATATATATGCCAGACATACATACATTTACAATTCCTACATAACAAATTCAATAAAATTAGCTACATATTTCACACTGTCACCATTCTATCTATAACCATATGATTTCATCACCAATAATTTTGATTCTGTGCTCCTTACCATTCTCAGCTGTGCTTTGGAAGGACTGCTGTCGGTTGTTACTCACATAGATAATTCTTTACATGATCTCTAGGTTCCAGGCAAACCTCCTTGATAAGTAGGACTACACTGTTGTGTAGTTTCACTCCATGACTCATGGGATAGTTTCCCCTTACAGTTGCAAGATTTTTTTCTGAGCACTAGATTTATGGATTCCTCCAGGCTCACTGGATCCAGTCCATCTGATTTCCATATGATTTTAAAGTTTGGTTCCACACTTTCCCTTTTTTCTGTTAGGATCCATAGGTTTCTCATAGGCTGATTTTTCAGAAGTAAATCACCAGACTTTTTTTTTTCTGTGCCTTCACATAGACCTTGTTTAATACGCAGTTTAAATTTCTGTTTAATTCCAGTGGTTCTCTTAAGGGAATTCAGGTTCTACTGATTGATAAACATTCTCTTAATTCAGGATTACATCAGATGCCAAAAAAGAGGTGAAAAGAAATGGTAGCTTATATGGAGAGAAAATGATAATGACTAATAATTACTATATGCTTCATAAATGCAGAATATTATTTTATTTATCTCTCATAAAACTCTGTGATGTATGCATTGTGTGTCTCAGTTCATCAATGAGAAGTTGAGTTTTAGAGACTCTAATATCTAGTCTAAGATTTAAAGTCTACTTAGTTCGTATTTGTATCTGGAATATATAATATTATAATTTACGCATATGCCACCATGCACCTTATCTTCCAATGTGTGCTATTACACCTGAGAGGTGTTGGTATGTAAGATGTTTCTCTTGCGCTCATCTCTCACTGCGATTGGTTAGATGCCAATTCATAGCGCCATAAGGGGCTTAATGGATTTAAAACTGATAATTTGAAAAGCAGATAATAAGGTTCCTGAATCAATCACAATGGAAGTTTTTAAAAAGAAAAATCTAGAAGTTTTATTCATAACCAGTAAATAAGCTTAAGAACCACCACCTGTCAGATTGTCGTACTATTGTGGCTGGCATAAAGCTATGCTACTGGTCTTTTGAATACCAGCAGGGTCACTCATAGTCAGTGTGTCTCAGTGGAGCTTTCAGACTAAGAAAGATTAGCAAGAAAGTCATGTCATTCTACCTCAGAAATTATTCATTTGAAAACCCTATGGGTCACAACAGAATATTATCCTACTTAGTATTAAAAGATGAACCTCCCAAAGGACATTTATAGAGGTAAAAAACACAGGCATTTACATACTGTATGGAAATATATTTTTATATAACAATGGGGATATAGGTGTATGTCCATATATTTTTATGTTAAGTATTAAGGTAACAGACAGACATTGGACCTCTACTCAAGTGCTCCCTCAACACAAGAATACTTTTTCTAAGAACTTAGCATTCTATATTACTTAGCTTCCTGACAAGATCACTGATGATGAAATGCATGCATAAGCAAATAAGGTGAAGAAAGTTGATGGGGACCGGGGTCCTAAAGACTTGAAGTTAAACAGCAGCCATCTAGCTGG
Organism: Nesogale talazaci; assembly: GCA_004026705.1. NCBI lineage: Eukaryota > Metazoa > Chordata > Mammalia > Afrosoricida > Tenrecidae > Nesogale > Nesogale talazaci. Next base: position 156,664 of record PVJH01000587.1, read on the forward strand.
GAAGCAACAAAGTCCACATGGAAGAAGCACACGAACCTGTGTGATCATGAGGTGCCAACAGAATCATGTACCAGGCATCAGAAGACTCCAAACAAATCATGTCCATGCAAATGAGGTGGGGGAAGAGGTGGAGAACCAAAGCCCATAAGTAGACAACTGAACACCCCTCATTTTGATGATATAAATGAAGAACCCTGGACCTTAATTTGCTGACAAGGCTTCATTCAAAATAAGAAATAATAACTGCAAACATCCACTACTAATCAGGATGTGAAACTCACAGTTCGGGATGGGGCAACATTTTGTTTGGTATTATTGTTATTATATTTAAGGTGTCTTTGAGTCATAACTATCAGAACTAACAATAGCAGGAATATTAAGGAGTAAGAGACCTCCACAAGCTAATTAATGGGCAATTAATGAGTTCTATTTGGAATCAACTCAGGGGCAATGAGTTTGATTTTCTGAGTTGTTATTAGGATCAACAACATTAGCCTCTATAACAAACACTCCCACATTTTAGTGACTTGGTATAACAAACATATATTTCTTACAGTTCAATGTGGCTGATGTTCAGGCTGTGCATAGTCCGGACGGGAGTGGGGTAAGTAAGACACTCACTTTCAGTGTAAAATTGAAAATCCAGCCCAACAAAATCCATTTCCATTAAGATGATTGAGACTTCTGACAAACATCCAGGGCAGAGAACCATATAGAAGTGCCCCATAAAATTTCCATTTTTACTCCTACTTTTTTCCCCCCATGGAGTGAGTTCAAACTGGGGCTAACAACCATACATTTAGCCATTGTGCCACGAGGGATCATTTTGCAAATTTAAGGATTGCTTTAGTTATCTAGGGGGCTGAGTGGTGCATTGATTATATGTTGGATTGCTAACCTCAAAGTCAACAGGTAGAAACCACCAGCTGTTCTGGGGCGAAAGACAGGACTTTCTACTTCCATCCAGAGGTCAAGTCTTGGAAACTCCCAGGGGCATTTCTTTCCTGTACTAGAGAGTTGCTGTGAGTGAGCATCAACTCAATGGCATTTACCTTGGTTTGAGTTGTCGCGTTATCTAGAATTGTTATAAGAGAAATACTAGATGTGGATGACTTTAACACAGAGAACTTTATTTTCTCACCGTTAGAAGGCTGAAAGTCTGAGTTCAGGGAACCAGCTATAGGGAAAGCCTTTTTCTCTCTGTGGGTTCTGAAGGAAGTCTTTGGCTTTTTAAGTTACCGATCTTGGGATATCTTCATGTGACTTGACCACTCCCTTTCCTTGCTTCTCTCTATATTTCTTAGTGAAGTAAAGGTTTACAGACTAGATCATCAGTTTAATGTTTAAAAATCCTTACACATTTGTTTCATCTCATTCCTAGCAATCCTTTCAATGTAATGTCACTTAGCTCTCACTTCCTCCTTCTATTTCCTATTCCTATTCCTCTTTCTTTCCTAACACTATGAGCATTGACCTTAGTTAAATACCACTCTTTGATCTTGAACTGTTGATTCGTGTCAGGTGGTTTTGTTCTCCTTGTAGAACCACAGGAGTGAGTTTGGTTCCTGGCCCCAAAGGGTGACTCCAGGTCACAGTCTGGAGCATTCCATCAGCAGCTATATGACAAAGTAGACCTGCTCTTTTTATCATTTTGAGTTGGCTTTTATATACCTCCCACTCCCCACCAATTCTATGCAGAATCTCCCCATAGCAATTGATGGTTCCCTGGGCACCATCTAGGTTTTATGGTCTCAGGGTTGTGGAGGTTGATATTTGTATTGGACTCGTTGTTTCCACATTTCTTTCATCACTATTTATCACTATTTCATCACTATTTATTTATTTTCATCACTCCTTTTTCCTTCAAATGGGAGGAATATTTTAAAATAGTGCAATATTTAAGGAAATTAATTTAAAATGCAATGAGAAACAAAAACACCTAAATTTTAAACAAAGGACCATGAATAGGATGGAGAGAGACTGAGTTATACCAAAGAAAGATGAAAAATAAAATAGAATGACCTTTACTCAGAAAATGTAGCTCCACAATTTATGAGCAAAGTACAAGCATCCATTGTTGCTCTGTCCCACAATACCAGGTTACGTTCTGTTAACATCCCTCGCAAAAGATGAACCACAGTGCAGAACAGGGGTGCTCAATAGGTCAATCATGATCTATTAGTTGATCACAAATGTAGTGTGGGTAGATCACATGGCGCTAAAAAAATAGACGTAAGCCTATCATCAATCCCATTACTTAATTGATAAACAGCGCAGCCAATCAATTGCAATCTTAGGTGTCAACCATGCACAAGCAACTGCCCCAAGTGTTACAAATCGGACAAGCTAAGTTATTGGGGGAGTTGGATCAAGTAAGACGACAAAAACATATCATTTTCATACGGAATGGGAGATTTTGACCCTACAAGCTGACATTCAGCTGATTTCCAAAGTACATGACCAGTTCTGGAACTTACTCATAGAAGAAAAGTACCCAAACATGAGAAAATGTGCTACCTCCTTGAATGCAATATTCTGATCTACTTATGTATGTTAGTCAGCCTTTTCCCACATAAAGATCACTAAGTTCAAGTACCATTCCATCATGACTGATGATCATTTGGAAGTGTGCTTGAGGCTGGCTGTCAGCAGCTATGCATCCCAGGCTCATTCCATTCAGTGCAAGTCATCAGAGTCAACTCAGGTCATGGCAAAAAAGGTACATAGTTAATTGTGTTGTGTTGTGCAATATGGGCTCATGCAGTTATGCAAGCTACATAAATAAGTATTATACATATAAAGAATTCTCAATGCATTTATGAATAAATGTAATAGATAAGGATAAATACATGTTTTGCATTTTTGTAGTTGGTAGATCATTTTGACTTAATCATTTTAGAAGTAGCTTGCATGCTGAAAAGTGTGAGCACCCCTGGTGTAGAATGTAGAGGCGGGGTGAAGCTAGCTGCATTTTGACAGTCATAAAACCACCAAAAACCTAGTTGTTCCTCTAGTGGACCCAAATAAGTTGTGGCCCTGGAAGTACATCCAGAGAGCCTTTTTGTTTAAAGAACTTGCTGAGCTAGTTATTGTTTCTATGAATATCAGCCAGGCTGCCTCTCTTGAACGAATCTGTACCCTTTATAAATGATAATGGTAAAAACCCAACCATTATCTTACAATTATCTTTCAAATAATTATACCTAAATATAAACTCTTACATTAAAATAGGTTTCATTAACCTGCACTAATTTAAGACCCATCCACCACAATCTAAGTGTCATGGGGCCAGGAGCCGTTTTGCTCCTCTTGTACTATCGTTCACACACTAAATAGTGTCAGTTGCACAAATGGGGTATAATAATTATTGGAGTGAATTTATAAATAAGGAGGTTTGATGAGTTCTTCCTGGCCTGTTTTTCTACTGTTAAAAAAGAGTCTTCCTCGGCAATTAGCACATCATAAATGGTATCTGTATTGTTGTTGCAGCGGGCCATTACACACCAACGCATATATAGGAAGGAATGATGACTGCAGTACCACTTTTAGACCCTTGTTAAAAAAAAAGACTACTCGTGTCCAATAGGAGAAGCTCAAATTAAATGAAGCCATCAAAACATGCTTCTCATGTGTAACTCCTTCTCAGTAACTCCTCAAATTTCCCAACCAATGTTTCTAGGAATTTGTATGATTCTTGATGGGCATGGGATGAGGAAATAGTTCTGTAGCAGTAACCCTGTGGAATAGTGTATAGTTGTTGAACACTCAACATGAAGGGTTAATTATTTATAGAATAGGTTCTTGGGTGGAGTAAATAATTTGTACTCTAACAGTAGTCAAAGAGAAACCTGGATGATGCCAGCAGTTAAGTACTTGCCTGCTAACCAAAAGATTACCAGTTTGAACCTACCCATGAGCTCAACTGACAAAAGACTTGGTGATCTGCTTCCATCAAGATTACAAGACAATACCATGGAACCTTTCTACTCTGTAACACGTAGGTCCACAAGAAATCTACTTGGGGACACATAACAAAAGCTAACCAAGTCATTGGCAATCCAAATCCATACAGCAGTGCTGCAGTAGAAAAACCTTGTATTTTACTTCTGAAAATTGCAGGTTTTATAAACTGACTTGATGGAAACAAAGTGAGCATAAGCATGTTCTCTCTCTCTCTCTCTCTCTCTCTCTCTCTCTCTCTCTCACACACACACACACACACACACACACACACAATGGCAAGTCCAAAGGTATTGATGCCAAAGTTCCGTTTCATATATGCATGTGTTTATTCCAAACAAAATATGTCCACATATGTCTGTGATCACTGGGTGTCTGCAGACAAGGTCTGACAATAACACATGTGTCCTAGTCGCAATAGGGTACTTTACAAAAAGGGATTCGATCAAGGCAGTGGATTCTGAGGGGAGTTGCTGAGCCAATTAAATTCCAGATAGAGGTCACCTCAGAAGGCTGTTTTATCATGAATTCATGAGGGTGGGAGGTCAGAGGAGGGAGGGGGGCCAAAGCTCATGGCAACTGGTTTCTGGGACTCCAAAGAAGTATTCTTAGTACATTTTCTTCAATCAGGAGGCTTATTTTGGGGAAATTTTAGGAAAGTTAGAAACAAGTAGTGAGATAGGATCGAGAAAGTTGTCATTTAAAAAATATGATAACTTACTAACCCCTTTTTCAAGGAGAGCAAAGGCTAGTCTAGGAGAATGTTGCTGAAAAATCCTAACTTCATCCACCTAAAACCCTGATTTTGCCCCTTTAGACTTTCTTTTTGATCCCCAAACTCAAATAACATTGGAAAGGGACACAATCTGAGTCCCTTGAGTACGCCCACTGCCGTTTGATCGACAGAGCTCAAATGGAAAAGAACAGAATTCTTAGGAGAGTGCTTCGAGAGGTGGAAATGCCTCCTATAGATCCTTTTTTTTTCTTAAAAATCATTTTATTGGGGACTCATACAGCTCTAATCATAATGTATACATACATACATACATACATACATACGTTGTGTCAGTAGTTACATCTTTTCTGGGGTAGGGTGGGGGCCTCCTATAGATCTTGATGGAGAATATGTAAAAAAAAAAAACAGAAAAACAATAGCTTCACATTTCCATATTTTGTTTAATGAAAGTTTCTTTGAAGGTTGATTAAGAGGCTGATTGGTTTATGATTCAGCTATGAATGATTGTGAACCAAGGTAACTGTGCTTGCCATCCTGCTGTGTATAAAATGAGACATCTCAGAAGCAAAGGGGGCAAATTTCACCACCAACAAAGAAAACCCAGGAGTAAAAGCCAGTCCTTTGGCCTCTGAGATTCCTGTACCTTGAACTTCCTTGACTCAGCTATGACACCATAGGATAAAGTGACCAGATTTCAATATTGGTAAAGCAGGACACCATTAAAAGGGGGAGGGGAGGGGCAGGTGTAGAGGGGGTTTATACCCTTCCCGTTCTTCAGCTGTTCCCTATCTTATCATGCATTCGTTCCAAAAATCGGGACTTTCTTAAAACACCACAGGATGGGGGTGGGGGGGAATTGTTTAAAATCTGGACTGTCCTGCCAAAAGCAGGACGTCTGGTCACTTTACCATAGGAGCAACAGCAGGACCAAGAGTCAGAGCACACAATAGAGCAGGACACTTCCCAACCCATCAAGCTAGACAGGAAGCTTTTAGACAGGAAGCTGACTTGACAGGAGGTCAAGTGAGGTGCTTCTGAATACTTAATTGGAGGAGGGGTGCTGGGTTTGCTGATCAAGGTAGCTGGAGCTGAATGCTTGTAGGCTGGGTCTATCTTGGAATGGCTTGCCCTTTGGATTAATTGGCAGTTCTAAGAGAACTTTGTAACACTGAGCAGGACTGAAGTTGGAGCCTGGGGACAAGAGGCAGAGAGAGACCTCCCTGGAGCACAGGAGAGAAGAAATGATCCTGTCTCAAAAGCTGCATCCTGAGCAGTTCTCCCATGAATCATAACTTGTTAACTTCTGTGCTCAACCTCATCATCATGAGGATTGCCTGTGAGTTCTGTGTGGTCACTTCCATGAATTATAAAGTCCAGCTGAAAGGTAGAGAGTGTTGCGCGGGACAGATATCTAATCTGTCTATATCTTGTATAACAGAGCATAGAGAGGGCAGAGTTATGAGTACTTCTTAGATATAAATAAACATCATGAGGGGATGTGCTACTGAGCCTGGGGATTCAGGATCTCAGGATCGTAGTATAGGGAACTTCACTGCTGTCCACAAGGACAGTGCTCTACACCATACTTTGGTTGAATAATAACTGAGATCTTAAAAGTTTATTCTGCATCCCGAAGGTGCAACTTTTGATCTCTCCCTGTGAGGATCAAAGAAAATGCAAACTCACTGCCATCAAGTTGATGGTGACTCATCATGACCTTATAGGACAGGGTAGAACTGCCCCTGTGGGCTTCCAAGACTATAACTCTTTACAGGAATAAAAATCTTTGTTTTTCCCCCATGAGGAGCAATTAGTGGTTTCAAGCTACTGACCTTGTGGACCACAGCCCAAAGCATGACTGCTGTGCCCACAGGGCTCCAAAACAACAAAGAGTGATGAAAATCAAAGTTGTATACAAACAATTAGTCCAAAGTACTAATGGACCGTCTGAGACCAGAAGACCTAGATGGTGCTTAATAGGCTCAATCACAGGAAAGATTGCGAGGATATCACAGGCCTGGAGAGTGCTTTAATCACTGTACTTAGGGTCCCCATGCATCAGAATGAACTTGTAGGTGCCTAACAACAACAATATGCCATATACTGTTCAAATCTTAAGTTCATGGCTCAGTGACTTTTTGCATAGATATGCACCCACACAACCACACAAGCAAGCTATAGAATATCCTTAATCTTCCAGGTGGATTCCTAGTACACTACCAGTTAATATCCTCAAAAAAATACTCTGTTACTTTCCAATGGCCATGTTCTATCTGTCCTTGGATTTTTAAATAAATGGAGTTAGAATTGTATTCTTTTGTATCTACTTTCTCTTGTTCAATGTCATGGCCAGGAGACTCATCTTGTTGTTGCATGTCAAAGCACCCTTTTCAATTTTACTATTTTACAAAATTCTGCTGTGTGATTATTTTACAGCTTTTCCTTTTAATTGTTGATGTACATTCAAACTGATTTCGGTATTTTTATTTTGAATAAGGATACTATTCATATTACTATAAGTGTCTGTTGGGCATATTTCTCGTGCACAACTAAGTACCTAAGAGTGTAATAGGCATATTACAGAGAAGGCTCCTTGGAATCTTTAGCTAATTGGGAATAAGGAGTGGTGTGAGCCCCAGAAATGTACCTTATGCTGATGTCTCTTGTTAGAGGGTATTTATAGCTACAACTAGCCAAGTTCAGCCAATACACTTCTAGATAAGAATCTCGAGGAGTGACTGTATGACATCAGAAGGCAGCGAACGACACCATCGTTACATTGTATACGATTCCATGAGAATTTATTATGTGACTCACATGAGCCATTTGGGAAATGCCAACATTCCAGATATGTTGGTTAAATATTAAAAGTTCTTCGAAAGGTGGTAGTACTCTAATAAGAGTTAATCTGGGGTAGGTGATAAAAGCAATTAGTTGTTCAGCTACTGTCTTAAAGATCAGAAATTTGATTCTACCCATAAGTGCCTCTGAAGGTGTAGAGATAGACTTCAGACATTGTGGCCTTTAAAAATGACACTTAGTGCAATTTTACTCTGAAACACATGCCACTAGTCAGAATTTGCTGAATGGTGATTGGCTTTTCATTTGTTTGGTTTGATTTCTGCAAAAACGTTGGTACAGCACAAAGGTGTCTATAAACCAAGCTCATTGCTATCAATTCTAACTCCTGGAGATCCCGGGTAGTGTAGCGAGCTGCTCCATAGTCTTTCCATGACTGCGATCTATATGGAACAGATAGCCAGACCTTTCGCCAGCAACACTGTTGGAGGTATTCAAACCACCAGCCTTTAGATTCGCAGCCACCTGCAAACAATTTGCATCCCCTAGGGACCTCAAGTTGTCTACTGACTTCAAACTGATACTAAATAGTTGATATTTTTCCCAGGGAAGGACATGCTGCTTTCATACATCTTTATCGTGTTTTTTTTTTATTGACCCCAAGGGGGATTGCGCCTTCTACTTGGAAGTTGTCAGTGAGAGAGGGAAAGAGAGAGAGGAAAAGACTTTCACTTATTAGTGTATCCACCAAGTCCACCTTCAAACAAAAGGTCTCCGCCTCTTGCTCAGGGTTTTTCCTAGGCTTGAGTGAAAGTCTTTGTGCTGGGAAAAAGTCCGATGCCAAGTACAAGTTGATAATTCAATGCTGCTTATCCTCTGGGGAAGCTGAAGTCTGATCAACTTCCTCCACCTTGAAGAACTATTTCTTCTTTCCCCGGAATGCTCTCTTGCCCGCCCAACTCTCCCCACACCCAGCACCACCACACACCAGGGATTTGTAGTTACCTTTTCTGTCCTAGGCGCCTCTGGCAAATGACTTTATTTTCCATTAAGTCCTTTGACAATGCCGATCTCTAACCACTTTCTCATATCCCATTGGCAATAGATCAATGACACAATGGTTATCTTGGGATTTTGTCTAGACATTTTTTTAGAAAACATCCTGGGAATAATTCCAAGCTTTTTGATTAAATGGGACATTCTGGAAATTAAGCAAGCTTTTGTCATTCCTGGATTGAATTACGGTATTCGAGACTGGCCTTCTCTATCAGGGTGTGCTCTGAGTGTTTCTGCTAATACAGGATATAACAGTTTGGATTCAATGTAGCTTTGCGTTCCTTTCACTTTAATATACAAGAATGAGCTTTTATTCAGGGTTCTTAATTAATGCAGGAATCCACTTTAGATCTTTTCTACAAAATTCTACCAAATCCTTATTAGATAGATGAGTGGGGCCCTTATATTTTTTTCCCTTCTCATGACCTGTGATAGTTACATGATCTGGTGTGAATTGGGATTTAAGAGGATTAAAAGTGAAGGGGTGATCTTAAAAAGAGGTTGCAGGGAAGAGATGAGCCAGTCAAGGTACAGTGTAGTAACAATGAAATATGCAACTTTCGTCTGGTTCTCAAATGCTTCCTCCCACCCACAATCATGATCCCTGGAGCCAGAAACATGGAGAATTCAGCATAGATGATCCCTTCAGGACCAGTGGTTGCAATGGTGATGCTGGAAGGGTGGAGGGAGGGTGGAGTGGAAAGGGGGAACCATTTGCAGGGATCTACATATAACCTCCTTTCTGGAGTAAGGACGGTGGGGAAGTAAGTGAAGGAACACATCAGATAGTGTACGATGTTTCAAGAGTGATGATGGCAAAAATTGTGCAAATGTGGTCTGCACACAATTGATGTATGTATTCATCAGGATGGGAGTTGTATGAGCCCCCAATAAAATGATTTTTTAAAAAAGGAGGGAGAAAGATGACCTTATACCAAGGGCTCAAGTAGAAAATATTTGGAAATGAAGATGGCAACATGTTTACAAATATGTTTGATGCAAATGATGTATGGAATGTTATAAGAGCTGTAAGAGCCCCCAATAAAATCATTGGGGGCCGGGAAGAGTGAAGGGTTGGAGTCTAGCCTTTCAATCAGGTCATAGCCAATAAGGCCTCTGTGGGGACATGACCTTATCCTGAGAATTCTGGGAAATCTTGTTTTACTCATTGAAGGGAGGAAAGAGTCTCTCTCTGCTCACTTCCTGTGAGACATCTCTGAGGAGAAGCCATATGGATCTACCCTGATGCAGCCGTGGGCACTGGAGGAGCCACACAGAGACCCCTGCCAGCACAGACATGCTTCCACCACCACTGACTTTGCACCCACTGGCCTGAGAGCTTCCTGCATTCCACGTCATCGCATGTGTTTTATGAGTCTGCAGAGGACTTTACAGATTGGTGTTGGACACATGGGCTAATATTGGAGTTATGGATTTGATCTGGAGAGCTGAACTGGGCTAGGATTTTTTTTTTTTTTTGATATTCAACAGCTCTTGTCTATAAACCTCTTTCTTATACACATATGTGTGTCCATGAATGTTTCTAGATTGTGCATTTAGAGTCCCAATCTAGCTTAGTTTCAAAGGAATCACGTTATGTAGACAGCCACTATAGTGGGACAATTCAGACAACTAGGCTGGCCATAATGCTATTAATGTTTACTGGCCACCTGAGACAGCCCCAGGTAACTTTGAGCAAGTCACAGAGCCAGCTAAGTTCTATCTTGCAGAGATGAAAGCAGAGTTTGCATCCTGCTAAGAAGCCTTTGTCACATCTTGCCGATACATGACAGAAAGAATTGTTAGTGTTAGGTGCCATCCTATTGGCTTTAACTCAGTGACTGTGGACCACAGAAGGAAACACCACCCAACCCCGCCATCTTCACAATAGTGGGTGTGCTGGAGCAGTCACTTCTTGCCTCTGGCCAAGGGTCTTCTTTTATGCCTGCCCCTCAACTTTATGGACCATCATGTCCTTTCCCAGGGTCTGGCCTCTCCTGACTCCCTATCAAAAGTCCACAAGATGAACAAGAATGCGATAATTCCTTATCAAACCAAGAATGGGAACTTCCTTCGCCTGTGATTGCTATGAATTTTACAGGGTCTTCTTCCATCTAAGGAAACTTTCTTGAGGACTGGCTGGAAGGGATTGAGCAGTTGAATTTAAAGAGCCTTGCTGTCTTGAATACATTGCTGATGTAATTATTGATTGGATTTTATTTTATTACCTCAATGCCTGCTTCCTGTGCTTAAATATTTAGAGCCGCTTGTTCATAATTCCACTTATCTTTGTCTATATTGCTCTTTTACTGCGTTGCCCTGCTTGAAGCTTCTTCTGGGCTTCTGAATAGACTCATATGCTGAATTTTGTCTTGCTTGGTCTACCTACCCTTCTCACTTCTCCAGAAATGACTGGCAGAACTCTTAGTTCTGTCAGATGGTGTGCATTCCTACCCTTGTACCGACTCCTCGTGCAGCGCACTTCGGGCTTCTCAGAGTCAATACTCGGTCAGCTTGAGGCTTGCTCCACTTCGGACTGAGACTACGTCAGTTGATCCCCCCATTTCTCTCCAGAGATAATCCATGGAGACATGTTGATGAAGGGCTATTTCCATGTCTGCTTCACCTCTGTACAGTGAAATTGACTAAAAGTTATGATCAAAATAGCTTGAAAATCACTACATTCCCCAGCCTGTGGAGCCAGGCTTAAAAATATAACTAAAATCATGTAAAGGTTTCGGCCTAAAATCCAACAAAGCATTCCAGAAGAACAAAAAAGTGATCTTCCGATCATGAGTTATTCCTTAACATCCTTAAATTAAGGAAATCATGCCCCCAAATTATTTCCAGATGTTGGTTAAGTTTTGTATATGCAAAGCATTAGAAATCGATGATTTTATAACTATAGAATGTGTGAAATGTTCAGGTAATTATTAGCTATTTAGCTTGGATTCATTTGCTGCTATAAAATGAATATGAGATTGATATTTTTAATGTCTTTTATAAAAGCATGGGGACTCCTATATGAGAGGAGGTGGCAGTTACATAATCTACTGTCAGCTTGAGTAAGGCATGAAGTCTAGCCTGCCAATCAGGTCATAGCCAAATAAGCCTCTGTATGAGCATGGCCTTCTGAGGATTCTGGGAATTCCTGTCTTCCTCCCTGGAGGCAGGACACACACTCTCCCTGGGAGACATTTCTGCTGACAAGCCACGTGGAGCTATGCTGATGGAGCCAGAGTCCTGGAGCTGGAGGAGCCCTGTGGAAACCCACATCAACATTGAGATGCTTCCATCGCCACTGGAGTCACAGGACTTTCCTCCCACTTGCCTGTGATCTTCCCGCATTCAGCATCATTACATGTGTTCTGTGAGTCTGAAGAGAAAGTTATAGACTGGTGTCAGACATTTGGGCTAATATCCGACTTACGGACTTGATATGGACTGGGCTGGGATGTTTTCTCAAATACAATTGCTCTTTTATAAAAATCTATTTCTTATACACTATAAATATCTATGAATCTGTTCCTTCAGTCACCCCGGACAAACACAGAGGAAAATTGTTTTAAACTGGTTAAATACAAATTAAACATGGCTTATCTTCCAAATAGCGATCTCTTTCTTTGTGTGCATTACACACGCTCGCCAAGAGAAGATGGCTGTTCTCCCACCAGCTGGGATATATTGTATGTCGACTTCTATAATTATCAAGCAATTAAACAATGATGGGACTAACATTGTTCCACTTGTAGGCCTAGCCTTTGTAAGGACTGGAAGTTTCTACTTTACTTAAAAAGTCCAGGGTTTGTTTTTTTTGTTTTGTTTTGTTTTTTTTTTTGCTGGAAAGAAAGGCCATACTTGAACTACCAAACATGCGGTGAAGTCATTCACCATTTTGGAATTCTGTCCAGCTGTGCCTTCCGTTGGGCAGAGACAATCCTTGCTTCTGAGTAAATGTAACTGCAAGCAAGGCCCCAGGTGACCATCATCCAGATAAACTCAGCCAGTTAGCAGAACCAGTGGAGAGAATCATAAATTATTGCTTTAAGCCACTAAGTCTTGGGTAATTGGTTATACAACCACAGATAATGAAACTAAATAGATTCTGAGACCCGGGACAAGACAAAAATTTAGATCAAGCAATTCCTTTTAGCAAATCTTATTTCTGAATCTCCCTCACCATACCCAGATTAGCTGGTCTTTTACCAGTTGTTCTATGCTTAACTTTAGTACTGTGTGTGTGTGAATTGTTCTTTTTAACCTGGGATATGTGAGGGGGGTGGGGGGAATAAATCTCAAAGCTTGTTTAAAAATTTACCAATAAACATAATTCACAAAAGTCCTCTCAAAACATCAGTTTTCTACAATTAATGATGGGGAATCCCAGTGGAGATCACCAAAATTTACATATCAAGGATCTATTGGGCAACAGGATACATCATCTGATATATGCCCTCGTTCAATTTTCCATAGAAGAATGCTAACAGAGCTTATTCTATAGCCCACTAAAATATCCAAGAAGATAATTTGTTCCTGGCATTTACAAAATATCCTGTGTGAAAATTTGCTCTCCAAGCTCCAGAATAACTTTTTCCTCTGTCATAACTAAAAGACCATTCTATACCACACCACCTCCCCGAAAGTATAAATTTAAATCTTCCTGGAACCCTAGCTTGACTTCTGAATATCGGATCTGCTTTCCTGCTTAAACTCTGGGACCCAATCTTCTCATTTTAGGGACTGAAATTCAATTTTCTTTTGTGTCCAAAATTAGAGAGAAAGTGTTGTGTGGTTAAAATAATAGCCAAAATGTAGTGCACCTTTATAACATCTAGTGGTTTGTCTTTATGTATATAGGTTATCTCCTTGCCCAGTCGAGTTGATACTCCTTGCATCCCCGGTGCACTGCATCACAGGAAATGCCACCAGCATTCAAGTTGTTTACATCATCATCCGGGAGTGCTTCAAATGTTAATACAACATTTGTATTAACTCCATTATCTAGTCCTGTCACATCTGTCTTTACGACTGAGCTATCCACTTTAAAATGGATTAATTGTTATGTGAATCACATTTCAACATAGCTGCTATTTTTCACAATCTAGACTGTTTCCACCTCTCCCTATCCTTGTTCAAACTATCCGGTGACTGCATCTGAATGGCTGCAAAATCTCCTCACTGCTCTCTGGGTTTGCACCTAACCTAGAGAAGGATTAGTCTTGGCATTTTATGTTCTCTTCGCTTGCAACATATTTGCATCAGATCATTCAGATCTTGGCTCAGCGTTTTTTCTTGAAGAGACCAGATGAAGTGAAAGCACCCCCTTTAAAAAGCCCCCCCTTTATAATGATGATTTCAATTCCTCTTAGTGTGTTTTATTCTTTACTTTTATTTCCAGCAGTCAGAATCTTATGGACTCACATTCTTGTTTGTTCACGGTGAATTAGTCTCCAGGAGTGCAGTGGCTTTGTCTGCATCCACACTGAGAATCACCGCTAGCATGCAGCAGGTGCTCGATGAATATGAATAGTGGATGAATGTGAAAGACAAAAAGAAAAGAGGTAGGGAAGAAAAAAACAGGAGTGTTATTAAACTTTTTTTACATGTGGCAGTAAGTACTATCAAACTCATCATCGAGGCCAGTTCCACTGGTGTTAGTGAAAATCCTGCCTTGTTAACTTAGCACACTTCCGACACTCAGAAGTTCACTGGCCAAGACTGGCTCCACCCTGAGCTTTAATAGTGTGCAGCTATTAGACGTTTCCTACTGCAAAACTCACTAACTCTTTCCCCCAACAAAGCTCCTTTTATGAGGGAGAATATAGCTGAATGCATGTTCTGGTTAGATCTTATTTCCTCTCAGAATTGGTGGTTGCAAAGATATTGGTCACTTTGGAGATGTACCAGCATGTTTTGTGAGAAGGAAGGGTCTTCCCTTAAAAACAGGAAGAAGAAGAAGAAAGAGAGGGAGCAGGAAGAGGTCTAAAGAACACTTACAGCAGCAAATAAGTTTACTTAAGCAAATAGTTCTAGGAGATTAAAATTTTCCCTAAAAACATTTTGGAGATCAAAATTGTATTCTCCAATGACATGTCTTACATGTGAACACTTGGAAAGACCTGATGATATACACAAGGTTTAAAAAAAATTCTCTTTGAACAACTATCTCTTTTTCCATGAGATCAGAAAAACTAGATGAGGCTAGGATACCATTATTAATCATTGTGTTCAATGATCTATTGAAGAACCCTGATCAAAAGAGGAGAAATGAAGACCAGGATTTCAAACTATGAAATCCACACTTTCTGGAGCCTGGGAAGCTGAAGGAGTCCCCTGAAACCATTGCCATGATAAAATTGTTAAAACTTAGACAAAATATTCCCTGAATTCCTTATAAAAATAAAACAATAGTTCAGTTAACAAGTAAAGAATGTCTACCTGAAGCGTTGGGCTATCTGTATGGAAGCAGACTGACAGCAGCATGTGAAAGATTAGATAGGAAACTTATGGGGCAGTGACTTTGTGTTATTGGAGGAAGAACCACTTAGAAAAGGAGCATAAATTTGGTTGCAACACATGAAGAATGATATCAACGTCAATAAACTGGACATTTAGAAATAATTGAATTGGTGTTTTGCTGTATATATTCTCAACAACAATGAAATAAAGTTAATCTAGTTAGTTCATGAGTTTTTTTTTCCAAGAATGAGCAAGTCCTTTACTCCAGTAAACCTACAACACAACCAAAAAACCCTAAGCCTGTCCATTATCATCAAGCCAATTCCCACTTGTGGAAGCCCCATGTTCCACAGAGGCCAACTGTTTCCTAGGGTTCTCTTAGCTGTCATCTTTACAAAAGTGGGCCATCAGAGGTTTCTAAGGGGGTGCCACTGGTTGACTTGAGGTGTAGTTGATTGCAAACCATTTGTGCCATTCCAGGGGGTTCCTTTCTGGTAAGAATGGTCTGAAAATCACTAGCCCCTCCCCACCCCCCAACAACTTCCCTGCAAGTTTATATTATGCTCCCACCTTTCCCTCTCAAAATATATCCTTTTCTTCACCAAGGTTAGCCCACTCACTGTACTCTAAATTCCACTTATTCCTCATACTTTTCCATCATTTGGTCTAAGTAATTTTTATTATCAAATACCTTATTTGATAAGAATACTTCCATTCTCCACTATAATTGCTTCAACCAGCATTGATGATCTTCTACTTTAATTTCAGTGCTGTTTTCTTCTATGTTCTCATCCTCCTGGTACTCTCCGAAGTTTGTGACGCTGTCGCCCTCTGACTCTGATCCAGACCACCTTTCCTCCACAGCTTTTCATTCTTCCACCCCCTACATGAGGCTAGTCGATAAGCCTCTGCCTTGCTGCCTCTATTCCCCTTCGGTTTCTAATCAGTCTCTCTGGCTTCAACTGACACATTTTCAAGGGGGAGGTCATCTCACAGGACTGCAGTTCTGATCACAACCATTATTCTAAAGTCCTCCTTTATGTATGAAGTTCTTTAAACTCAAACTGCCTGAAATAAAGCTTTACTATTTTCCCACACCACAAGCAATTTCCCTTCCTCCTTTTCTAATTCCACTAGTGACATCACCATTACCTAGTTGACAAACCCTTAACTGTGCCACATTAAGTTCTCAGGAGCATACAAAAATGTAAGACATATATCTTTCTTCAATTGTCTTAGTCCTTGTTTGGGGCTGTAGTACTATGTACCCCCAAAAAACATTTGTTGAGTCTAGGGTTTTCATTGCTATGTTAATGAGACCATCGCCATGTGTGGTATGTCCTAAGCCTAATCACTTCTGAGTTATGAAATGAGACGGGTAGACATAGTATCAAGCACACACTGGGGAAGATTACACAAGAGCCAGGGAACCCTGGAACCATAAAGACTGCAGGAGGCAGGAGTTTTCCCCAGGACCCTCAGAGATAGCCCACTCCTATAGCACATGCCTTGAATTCAGACTAGAGTCTCCTCAGCTGTGAGAAAATAAATTTCTGTTAAAGCTACTCACTTGTGGTATTTATGATAAAGCAGCACTAGAACATGTAGGCTGCCCTAAAGAGTGAGATAAAGTGCACTCTCAAGTTACTATAATACATAGGAAAACATGATAATTTATAAACAAAAGAGCTACAAGGTTCCAGAAAGGGCAGAGTTGACATTACAGTGAAGGAATCTGAACAAGTTGCTTGAAGGAAGCTTGCAGTAGGTTGTAAAGATTCTTTACTGGGAAACAAATGTATTCATGAGGAGGCAGAAGCTATTGGACCGAGAGTTGTAGTCAATAAAGGCTGACATTTCTGGGTCAATGAAATGACTTAACTTGCCACCTTCGGGCACGTTACATGTTCTAGGATAAAAGATAATGGGACTTGAGAACTTGTGAGTGGGTGAATTTATGTTAACTTTCATTTCTTGATCAAAGAAATCTTACTCGTCGGCCTTCTAAGCTCCAATGATTTCTGGTTAGTCATGTGGCTTTTCATATGACCCTCTGCTTTTGGCAGACAGCTTCAACCACTTTATATTACGATCAACAACCAGAGGCTTCCTATTTTCGGTTTTGCCCTTGATGGGAACCATCAAGCAGAACTTTGGGGGACGATACTTCCGAGTTCACTAGGGCTGGGGGAACTCAGTCCAGGGTTCAGCAAGTCACAGCCAAATCTCCGTGATGGCAAGCAGAGTCACCTGGAGGAGTCTAAAATGGAATTTCCAGAAGAAATCTTTTGCTCACCAACTCTGACACATGTTTCTGGAATGATTCAAATGATAAATGCCCTTCTTCTGGGTTGATAAATTACAAAACCAGGAATTGGTTACACAGCTTAACTCTGGGCCCAGAGCCAAAGGCACGCGGACAGTGAGCACAGGGGCACAGGAAGGCCAAAAAGGAACTGTTGCTCTAAGCTCGCTAACCCACATGGAGAAAGGCAGACTATCTGTCTCTCAGGTCTCTTCAGCTCAAAAACGGTGTATCTATGAGTCTCCTCATATTTAAAAGAATCTTCCTCTAGGCAGTACATAGCCTGCCCTGACTCATACAACTTACTGATCCACAGCCTGCCTTGACTCATACAACTTACTGATGCACAGTGGGATTTCAGCTCCTAACCCACCTGCCTCCCAGGGTTTTTCCACCCAAACAGGCAGGACAGTTTTGTGAAAAGCTATCCTCAATGGATTATCTATCTAGACCGCTTTAGTATTCCCAGCCTCCATTATAGGGACCTCAAGCTTGAGTGATATCTTTTGGGACTCCTAAGGCAGAGTCAGGTGGGTAAAAGCTGATTATCATTTTTCTAAGTAGAAAACACCCATAAAGACAGGGCATGCCATGCGCTCTGTCTGACAGGGCTTCTGATAGAAGATTATCTTTGTAGCCTTCTCGGTTCAAAATCAAGTTCAACAGTATGCTTATTCCTTGACTTTAGACAAGCTGCTGACTCTCTGAGTGTCTCGGTGTTCAGGTCTCTGTCACAAAGTACCTTGCAAGCCTGCAGGGAGGTCGCTTTGTGGATGTGGAAGTGCTGACACAGAAACTCAAAATGTGTTTGTTCCCTGACTCCCAGAACTCCCCCTTAGCTCCTTTCAGTTCCTATTTTAAATATTAGTTGAGGGTTTTTTAATTTGTCTTTGCTTTATCTTTCACTTAGATATCGCTTTTATCTACCTTCATTGTATTTTGCAATAAACTCTAGTAATGCACTGGTTAACTGTCTGGCTGCTAACCAAAATGTCAGCAGTCCAAACCGGCCAGTCACTCCAGGGAAAAAGACGTGGCCATCCCCTTTGATAAAGGTTCCAAGCCAAACCAAACTCGGCCAATTCACAAGGACTCCAATGAGGGTTTCCTAAATTAACTGTTTACAAGAGCAGAAAGCCTTGTCTACAGAAAGTAATTGTTTTGTTCAATGCCGAAAAATGACCAGCTAAAGTCGATGTTAGAGCGGAGTTTCTGAGCTTTACTCAGCCTTTCGGTTGGTAGCACAACGGTATGCAGACGGCAGCCCCACTCAGAACCACTCAACCTTCAAGGCTCCTTTCAGTAACGATGACAGCGTTGTCAGCCCTGCGGAGACAGTGCAACTTAGGGTCGCTCTGCATCGGAATCGACTGAAAAATAACAGGTTCATGGATTTCACACAAGAAACCACTCCCACACCATGTGAGCATCCTGGGAGAAAGAGAGTACCAAATCGATTTTTAGAAAACAACCACTTGGTGGAGGAAATTTTGCATTTTTATCACGTATCAAGATTTCTCTAGCTTAAGACTAGTTTTCCTTTTTAAAGCCCTGAAATACAAACATAGAAGCTTCAAGTCTGGAAGTTTTATCTCCCCCAACTCCCTCCCTCACCAGTTCGCTCACTCCAATTCCTGGATCCACCCAAAGCTCAAGCTGGTGCCCAGCAACAAACCAACTTCTCTTTCCACTGCCCACACGCCACAGTCCCACGGGTAGCAATCACTATCCCTTTCACAACTACATTGAAAGAGGTTTTATGTCCTTTGTATTTCACTTGGCCTCTATATTTCAATATTTTCTGATATAATCCAGCCTCTGCTTTATTTTTGCTTTTTTAACTAAACAAACTTTTATGTGCAGAGGAAGAAACTAATGGACAAGAAAGCAATTGTTTTGTCCAATGCCGAGAAATGACCAGCTAAAGTCGATGTTAGAGCAGAGTTTCTGACCTTTACTCAGCCTTTCGGTTGGTAGCACAATCACTAGCTCTGGACAGGCTGCTTCCAAACATTCCTGACTAAATGTTAAGTGAATATGTGCTCTGCTTCCTCCACTGTGAACCAAGGGTGACACAGGCATCCTTTCTTTTCCAGCACTGTTGTCTTCAGGATTAAGCACTGGCATAATAACCAGGAGTCTAGATGTCTGTGTTTAGTTTTGCTGCTTTGACTTGATAAGTCTTGATAGTGGATACACAATTCACACCCAATGATACAACACTCAGATATTTCATAAACTAAAACAGGAAACAAAAAAAGAGATTCTGAGAGGAGATGCGGGAAGGCAGTTGTCACATTGTAGGTCACAGTCATCATGTTTTGCTTTGTTATGTGCTTTCATAAGCCATAGCATATTTGAAGCTTCCATTAACCTTAGGAGAACAGTAGGATGGATATTATCATTTCCATTTTGTATTTCCATTTAATCAACTTAATAAGTTATGGAACTAAAACTAGAACCCAAGTCTTCTCTTTCCAAATGGGAATTAGGTATTTTTGTGTCAGCAATAAGTCGGCAATTCTAAGGCACTTAACCAATGCTGCTTCATATGCTTTTTTAAAAAATAATTTTCTTGGGAGCTCATACAACTCATCACAATCCATACAAATATCCATTGTATGCCAAGCACATTTGTACATTTTTTGCCATCATCTTTCTCAAAACATTTACTTTCTACTTGAACCTTTGGTATCAGCTCCTCGTTTTGTCCCCTCCCTCCCCACTCCCCTTTCCTCGTGCGCCCTTGATAATATATAACTTATTATTTTGTCATATTGGAAAACTGTCTGATGTCTCCCTTCACTCACTTTCCTGTTGTCCATACCCCAGGAAGGAGGTTATATATAGATCCTTATAATCAGTTCCTCCTTTCTACCTCATCTTCCCTTCACCCTCTCAGTATCACCACTCTCACCACAGATACTGAAGGGATCATCTGTCCTGAATTCCCCATGTTTCCGGTTCCTATCTGTGCCAGTGTACATCCTCTGATCTAACTGGATTTGTAAGGTAGAATTGGGATCATGATAGTGGGGATCAGGAAGCATTTAAGAACTAGAGGAAAGTTGCATATTTCATCATTACTTCACTGGACCCTGGCTGGCTCTTCTCCTCCCTAAGATCCTTCTGTAAGGGGATGCCACGGGGTTAGTCAATCACATTTAAAAATCTTGAGGCAGGACCAGGTAGCATTTATTGTAGATTCCAGATATTTAGACCCAGTTTCTGTCATAAGGTAAAAAACTCAAAAAGAATTCAAAACAATAACCTTACTTTAGTGAAGAAAAAAGCATTTTTTTAAATACAGCAGCTGCCTCTATTCACAAGTTTCCAGACTCTAGAGACGGGCATCTTGGTAAAAGAGAGGGTTAGCACAAAAGAGGAAGGTGCTCAGTAAGAGGTCGGGACACAGCAGCTGCCCGAGCAGCTTCTCACAGAGCAACAACTGTGACGATGGTGCAGAGTGGGGCTGGGTCTCATTTGTCTCTAAGTAGACAGGTCACTATGAGTCAAGCCAACAAGACCCAGCAGCAACAGCATACCCAAGCAAGCTTGAAGAGCCTGTTTCTCCATGATGGTCCATTAACTTGGTCTGAGTCTGATTATTCAAAAGGAAAATGTATTCAACATAGGAGAATCTATTTTAGTTTTTATTTTACTTGATTTTTTAATAGTCTTGTTGGCACTTCATCCACTTAGCATATAGTTCAATGGTTCAATCATATCCAGGAGAGTTCCACAATCTTTTCCAGTCACTTTTAGGTCTTTTTCTTCCTCCTTGTTTTCACTGTAACCACAGTAACCATTGGTCAACTTTGGCTTCTTTTTTTTCCCTCCAGTATGTGGCAGTCACTGCTCTATGTCAGTTTCAGCACTGGGAGGATAGGGGTGGAGTCTAGCCCGTCAATCTGGAGATAGCCAATGAAGCCTCTGGGTGAGCATGGCTTTCTCCTGACAATTCTGGGAAGTGTCGACATATTTCTCAATTGGAAGTGAGAGACCATTGACTCATTTTCTGGGAGACGAAGGACTATCAAGATGAGATGACAGCATAGATCCTGATTTCTGGAGACTGCAGGAACCGGAGAAGAAATTACACGGGCTTACCCTGATGGAACCAAAACTTTGGGGCCACAGAAGCCACGTGGAGACTCCTACCAGCGCTGAGATGCTTCCACCAACAATGAATACTGATGATGGACCGTGAGCCCTGAACATGAGGAACCATGGGGATATCCCTGCCAGTGCGTGATGCTTTTACCACCACTATATACACAAGACTCTGCATCCACTAGCCTGTGGTCATGCTGGTGTCATTGCACGTGCTTCATGAGTTGGAAAGAGACCTTATAGATTGGTATCAGACATATAGGCTAATATATAACCTTGGACTGGACTGGGTTGGGATGCTTTCTCAATGTTCCATTCCTCCTGCATATAAGCCTTTCTCTTATATCCATATGAGTGTTTATTAATTTGTTTCTCTAGTCTACCCAGACACACACAGTAGTTTTCTTGATATAATATCCACCTATCATACCCTGCCAAAGTTTTTTATAACAAAACCCACATGGAGGAAGCACACCAGTCTGGGTGATCATGGTGTGTCAATGGGATAAGATATCAGGCCTCAAAGACCCAAAACAAAATCATACCCAAGGTGAAAGGGGAGGGAGGCAAGGAGTGAAGATCCGATGCCTACCTGTAGACAATTGGGCATCCCCTCACAGAAGGGTCACAGGGAAGAGATGAGCCAGTCTGGTGCAGTATAAGACCAATGAAACACACAGATTTCCTCTTGTCCTTTGGTGCTTCCTTCACCCCACTATCATGACCTCATTTCTACCTCACAAACTGGATGAGACCAGAGCGTGTACACTGCTGCAGATAAGAGCCAGCAACACAGGGAATCCAGAATAGATAAACCCCTCAGGGCCAATAATAAGAGTAGAAATACCAGGAGGATTAGGAGAGGGTAGGGGAAGAATGGGGGAATCAATCACAAGGATCAATTTAAAATTCCTTCCCAGGGGAACAAATAATGGAAAACTGGGTGAAAGGTGATGGAGGACGATGTAAGATATGGAAAAATCGTCTGTTATCAAGTGTTTGTGAAGGAGAAGGGGGAAGGGAGAAGAAATGGGGAGCTGATATCAGGGACTCAAGTGGAAAGATGAAGCTTTGAAAATTATGATGGCGGCATACGTGCAGAGGTACTTGACACATTGGATGAATGTATGGATTGTGATAAAAGATGTAAGAATCCCCAATAAAAGTATTTTAAGTTGCTTTTTAAAAGAATTGTATATGTATCATGTGTGTATATACATCACAATCAGTTCTAGTGCTTCCTCCTTCTCCTGAATTCATGGCTTGCTCTCCTATTTCCCATATCCTACCAATGCCCCAACCCCAATAAACCATTGCATCAGTTATTGTCTCTATGCATCCACTGCTCTGTCCTAAGAAAAGTTATTTACATTCAATAAGAATTCCTCTTCTCTCGTTCTTTTAAAAAAATTACTGGCTCTGTCATGATGAAAAATAATGTTTTCTCCCAAATTCTAAGTTTATAAACATTGGCTCCCATTGGAACAAATTCCATGTTACAATTCAGAGGCCAGTATCAGCGAAAAGCGAATTTTCACTTTAAAAACCAGAGGTTTTAAATAAGAATCTTCATCCTTGATATAACTGAAGTTGCCCAGTAACTGGCAACCCAGGACTACCATATATATATACTATTATCATGCTCTCTTTGCTTTATTGTGACAAACCTTAGTCTGACAAGCATACTTCTAAATGAAGCTTATTGAAGGTTCTGGCCTAACACCATCCCTCATTGCTCACATATAGTATCCAGTTACTTGAGTTTTCACTGTGTAAAATTATTATTTTAGAGTAGCTTTAAATTTACACAAAAATTGAGTAGAATCTGCCCCTTTCTGCCCCTCTACCGTTTTCCCAAACATTAGCATCTTGCACTAGTGAGGTTCATCTCTTGCAATTGATGACCGAATGATGATATATTATCATGAAGTATAAGTAAAGCTCATAGTGCAGGAGCAGGCAGTGCTTTGTTCTGTTGTCTGTGGGGTGACTCTGCTCTCAGGGCAAACCAACTCACCTGCCCCTCATGACCACAGCGTAGCTTAAATCATAGTCAACTCTGTTGGACGGCTTCAACATTTTGGACAAGTGGATAATGTCAGTTATCTGTCATTCAGCATAGTCTCATACAGACTCGCTCCTTTTCTTAAAATCTCCTTTGCTTCACCAATTTCCCCCCCCTCCCACGGAGTCCTTGAAGTGGACTTGCTTCTGGATGCACCTAGCACAGACACAGGCGTGTGAGGAAGAGGTCTGACAGACACGCAGGACACCTGACGAGTGCATTGCTGCACAAGGAGGAAGGAGCCCTGGTGATTGGGGATACAGCGGTGGAACTCTCAGCAGACAAGGAAACAGGCCCATGTTGGAACCCACCAGTTGCTCGATGGGGGAAAGACATGGCAGTCCGCTTCCGTAAAGCTTTAGGACTTAGGAGGCCCTATAGAGCAGTTCTGCTCCGTCCTGTGGGGTAGCTTTGAGTCGGAATTGGCAGCAGTGGGAGCCATGAGAGGCTTGGCAGTCAGGATGGTCAATCCATCACAATACGGAAAGCAACCTCTCAGGGACATGTAAACGAGGTGAAGAGCTCTCTCGGGAGGTCACAGCAAACATTCCCTGGCCCTGTGTGTTCTCCACCTAAGGTCATTTCACTTTTAATGATTCACCTTAGTCCTCGGGGTTGTGGTAAGCAAACACTATGCCGGGCAGACGGTGCCACTTCTAAACTGCTTGCCTTTAATGTAATACAGAGGAAATCCTTTCTGGATGGCCACCTCTTGAAGTAAGAACAGTAGAACAGAGTTCAGAGTTCTGCCTGGCTTATTTATTGGGAAAATCCCCAATAACTAACAACAATTTAGGTAGCTAAAAAAATTCAATTTAGTTCAATAACCTTCAAAACACAGATGTATCACAAAGTTTTAGCATATTTTGATCTTAGAAATCTAATGACTTCAGGTAAAACAACTGGATATTTTGTCTGCTCCACTGGTGCTGTTTCTGAAGTAAATCTCCTGCTCTTTCCACAGATTGTGGTCTTAATTTTAAAAACGTGAACAAAAAAATTGGTGGCCATATGTCTATAGAGTTATTCTGTTGTTGTTTCTGAAGCTTGCTGTGAGATACTTATATCCTCTTTTCTCACCACAATGAATGGTGAGTATTTTGAAAATGACTAATCTAGATGCAGTTCAATTTAAGACAGAAATTTATAGATGAGCTGCTGATTCTGAACAGGAATCAAGTCTTTGAGTTTTCTATTCATAATATTATACCCATCTCCTTATAGCAAGCACCAATTCTTATTCATAAGGTATTCAATAACAACTTATCAATGTAGCAAGTCACGCCATCTGAAAATTCACAGACACATACAATCATAAAATAAAAAGTCATTGCATACTGTAATTGAATAACCAATGCAAATTCTTCTCCCATGTTGGTTCAATCATGGGTGCATTTTGCAAATGCTTATTAGGTTGCTAATCTGTGCTGGCCATTTTGCTAAGTACTAAAAGTAGATGGTAAACAAGATAGATGTGGCACCTATCCTCATGGGATTTACAATCTAGTGGGAAGGAGTACTAACAAGTTAAAAGGAAATCCCAATACTTTGAAACAAATATTATCATAAAGGGAATGTTAGAGTGTACTATTAGTACCACAAAAGAGGGGAAACTAATGTGAAATGCGTGTGTGTAGTGTGTGTGTGTGTGTAAGTGTGTGTAGTGTGTGTGAATGTGTAGTGTGTAGTGTGTGAGTGTGTGTAATGCGTGTGGTGGATGTAATGCGTGTGGATGTAGTGTGTGAATGTGTAGTGTGTAGTGTGAGTGTGTATAGTGTGTGTGTAGTGTGTGTGGTGTATGTAGTGCGTGTGTATGTAGTGTGTGTGTGTGTAGTGTGTAGTGTGTGTGTGTAGTGTGTGGTGGTCAACAGAAGCTACCAGGACGGAATCTTGGTTGCTACTTAAGGTACCGGCTTCTCGTTAACATAGATGGTAGACTCATATGGGGTGAGAAAGAGAAAGGACCAACATGTAAAAATGCCTCAAGGGGAAAAGGAGTTTACCATTCTTTCTCTGGTATGCTGACAGACTTTCCTCAATACTTTCTTTTCTGTAAAAGAAAGCAGGGTGTCAGCCAAACATGTGGGTGAGGCTGTGTCTGGAGTTGCTGAAAGCTACCACACATAGAAGTTGTTTTCCCTGTTTATAATGATTAAGCTGTTTGGATGTGTCACTTACTGCCCGCCCACTCAAAATGTGACTAACTCGCCAACAGGGAGCACAGCTCCCTGTGTTTCCCAGAAGCCAGTATCGTGTTCTGTATACATAGAAAGCTGAAGAAATGCTAGTGCTGACAGACAGACAAACAGAAAAGGAAGATCAGCTGCCAGGCTGGAACACCCAGAGTTTTTCATTGGGGAGCAATATTTACCCAACATACTGGTTTCGAGCCAATATTAAAATGTCCTCACGTTTTGATTTTAGAAGCTTAGTCTAAAAGATACTCATTAAGTAATACTTTGGCAAGCTAACTAGTCTCCATATCTCGGATTTGAGTGATGAAGAGAGTCAAAATCAGAAGTTTAAGGCCCCTGGAAGTCTAGTTAGGTTCAGGGCAAGAAAGGAACCATCCCATAGGTCACACGCCAGTTGCACCTTCTACTCTGTCTGAGCTAAGTCAGAGCAGGACATCGTCAATGCAACCTGTGTGACAGGTGAGACACTGCAAGGTACTGTTGACAGGAAACAACTTAGAAGTCTTTCCTGCCCTGAAGGCAGACACAACACACAGTAGTTGCTCAGGAAATATTCGCTGAAAAGCAAAATGAGCACAGATGAGGAGGGAGGCCCCATATCTAAACGTAGCACCTATTATGCATTGCTACTTTTCGTAAGTGGGACAGCTTGCTAGACTGTGAAAATAGCAGTATTCAATCCACTCTGGGAAGGTCTTTTGATGACACCAGTGGTGACACATTTGAGCAGGAGGGGACATGTTGGCACATCAAAACCTCCCAGGGTTCCTCAAAACACAGACCTGATGAAGTGCTTCTGAAACTTGACAAGCATGAAGACCCTGGGAAGGAGTGTCCCTCTGCATGTATAAAGGTGCTATGAGTTGGGCAGCAGTTCTTACCCACCAGCTGATCTGAGAAAGATAAACGGGGCCTTCTGTTACCATAAAGCCATGGAAACAAACCCACAGGAGCAATTCTACCCTGCCCTAGAAGGTCCCTATGCATTGAAATCTACTCAGCAGCAATGAGTTTGAGATTTGAGATGAGTAGGAATCTACTCTATGGCAACTAACGACAAAATAAATTCTAGGTAGGCTTTGCACAAGACAAACTCCTCTTCTGGGAATTGTGTTCTGGAAAATTGTATTAGTGTTTTCTACAATCTGGAAACTCATACGTATATATCAATGTTCTCCTAAGAAGGTCTCTCCTTTCTGCCAGGGGCAGTCTCATATTTCAGGGAGTCATGTTCTTTTAACCAACCTCACCCATACTGATCAGGTGCACTGTCTTTTGATTTCCCTATGTCATGAGCAAGCAGGGCACTTTGTTTGCACTATTTTGACATGTTTTAAGGCCAGGTCAACACTATGTCCTGAGGAATCTTTATTCATACTAAGTGTGATAGTAATATAATCATTTGTCAATTTGAGAGGATTAAGAGTGAAGGGGTAGGGTCTAGCCTGTCAATCAGGACATGGCCAGTGAGGTCTCTATGTGGGCATAGCCTTCTCCTAAGGGTTCTGGGAGCTCCTGTATTCCACCTTGGAGGTGAGACTCTCTCTCTCTCTCTCTCGCTCTCTCTCTCTCTCAGCCAGGTGGAGACCCCTGTTAGCACTGAGATGCTTACAGTGACTCTGGACCCACAAGACTTCCCACCCACTGGGAAGATCACTGGTCTGTGATCTTCCCACATTCAGCGTTATTGCATGTGTTTCGTGAGTGTGAAGAGGACTTTATAGATTAGTGTCAGACACATGGGCTAACACCAGACTTTATGATTTGATCTGGACTGAGATGGGATATTTTCTGGAAGTACAATTACTCTTTATATAAAACTCTCTCTTATAAACATATGAGTGTCTCTGGATTTGTTTCTCTCGCCAACCCAGACGAACACACCAAATAATGTGAATCATTGAGTATGTCCAGGTCAATGAAGAGTGCCCTGAAATTCATCCATAAGAGTTAATCTTTGCAAGGAATAAGGAAGTAGGACCAGGAATCAAACTCATTGTCATGAAGTCTGACTCATTGTCACCCTATCACACAGGGTGGGACTTCCCCTGTGGGTTTTAGAGCATATAACTCTTTCCAGGAATAGAAACCCTCATCCTTGGAGAATGCTTTGTTGTGTATTTTTTCCATAATTAAAAAGATACATAAATTACAATGAGTATGAGGGTAAAGAAAATGTTCTAAAATTGATTTTGGTAAAGATTGAATAATTCTTCTTGATATATGGTTGGCCTACTGAAATGTGTGATATGTGGATGAAGTGCCCATTAAACTATTTTTTCTCTTTTGGAGTGCCTGGTGATCTCAAACTGCTGACCTTACAGCAACCATTATGCCACCAGGGCCAGGTATATGGTGAGCCAGTACCAGTCTCCAAATGCAATTTTTATGACTGCTTGTACATCTCATAGATTCCTGGGAGGCACAAATGATGTACTCTCATCCACTAACTGAAAGGTTGGTGGTTCAAACACACCCAGTAACAGCTCAGAAGAAAGACTTAGAGAGCTGCTTCCATGAGATTATTACCATAAAGGAAGCCCTGTAGAACTCAGTTCTACCCTGGAACATGTGATTCCGCCATGCATCAGTGTTGACTCAAAGGCAACAGAGTTTGGCTTTGTGGTTCTGTACATCTCACAGGATTTGGGGAAGGAAAGAAAGCAATTAGCAGCAATATCCCACGATCCAGTTTCACTAAAACCAACATGTTCCCCTTCAAATTCCAATGTCCTTCATTCTTCTTTACTGCTTACTTCAACCCAACTGACTGGGGATTTTATTCTGCTTACTTGTCCATCATTGGCTCACCTACTGAGCCCCTATTATGTGTGCCCTAGGACTCGTTCAACTTTTCAGTTTTAAGTATAAAGTGGTCATGTAAAATAATAAGGTCTCTACAAAGCATGAGGACAGGAAGTGGAGCACATTAATCAAAAAGTCCATTAAAGTGGTTACTGATGACTTCCCTAAACATAAAACTCTGAAGCGTGTCTTTCAGGATGTATTGGAGTTTACTGGGCAAGGAAGAAGTGGGAAGAACAAGAGTTAAGGGACAAGACTCTAGGGAGAGGAAATAATGTAACATCCATCGAAACTTACTGATGGAGCAGGCACTGATGTGTTTATGATATGTTGAGCACTGCTCTATGTCCTTTACCTGCATTAATCGTTTTTAAAAATATAAATCATTTTATTGGGGGCTCTTACAGCTCTTATAATAATCCATACATCAAGCACATTTGTACATCTGAAAATCGTTTTCAAAACATTTTCTTTCTACTTGAGCCCTTGGTAAAGCTCCTCATTTCCCCTCCCACCCTCATGAACCCTTGATAAATTATAAATTATTATTGTTTTCATATCTGAACCATCTGCTATCTCCCTTCACCCACCTTTCTGCTGTTCATATCACACTGAGGAAGAGGGATAGAGGTTATATCTCGATCCTTGCAATTGGTTCCCTTTTCTCCCCCTATTATCACACCTTGGTATCAGTCTCTTGGTATCATTATTCCTATTGCTGTTTCTGAAGGGTTTATCTGTCCTGGACTTGGTGTGTCCAGAGCTTTATCTGTACTAGTGTACATGCTCCAGTCCAGCTGGGTTTGTAAGGTAGAACTAGGGTCATGATAGGGGGCGGGGGAGGGTGGGGAAGCATTAAAGAACCAGAGGAATGTTGTGTGCTTCCTTGGTACTACACTGCACTCTGGCTAAATCCTCCCTTCCTTGTGACCTTTCTGTGAAGAGATGTCCGATTATCTAGAGATGGGCTTTGTGTCCCCACTCTAGCTCCACTCATTCAAATCTGTATGATTGTTTTGGGTCTTCTGATGCCTGATACCTGATCCTGTCAACATCTCGTGATCACACAGACTGGTGTGCTTCTTTCATATGGGCTTTGCTGTTTCCCTGCTAGATGGCCATTTGTTTAACTTCAAACCTTTAAGACCCCAGATGCCATATCTTTTAATAGGCTAGCACCATCTGCTTTCTTCACCACGTTACTGATGCACCCATTTTGTCTTCAGTGATCATATGTGGAAAGTGAGCATCAGAACTCACCAAGTTATTAGAACAAATTGTTCTTGTATTTAGGGCGTACTTGATTAAAGAACCAGTGTTCATCTACTACCTTAATGTGTAGCATATAAATATATGAACATAGACCTATACCCATCGTTATAGATTAATATATTTACTTATACATGTGCCTATATTTATACCTCTATAAATGTCTTTTGTCTCCTAGCTTTTTCCTCTATGTGCTTTTGCCTCCGTCCTGTCCCACTGTTATGTTAGACTTTCATGCAGCTCTCAATAATTCCTCTCAGCTACACTGCCCTTGTCCTAACCCTATCAGGCACTCCACACTCTCTTCACCATCACGTTTAGATCTCTTTTCCTGTGTCCCAGGGGTTGTTGGTTGCCCCCTCCCTTTTTCTCATCTCCCCACTCCCTTGTCTTCCCCAAACCGTCAGACCCATTGTTTTCTCCTTGAGATGTTTATCTTGCCTATCTTATATAGACAACCTGCATTAATCTTTACATACGAGGCAGCCTCTTTTATTTCCAGTGTTGCAAATGATAAACATAGGGCTAAGAAAGTTGACCAAAGTCAGACAGCTAGAAAACGACAAAGTCACAATGAAACAAAATGAACCTGAGTTCTTAACCATTGCAGGACAGTGTACAGAAAGGCATGTGCAAAGGCCCAGAGGTGGAAAAGCAAATGAACAGGGCATTCTAGGTGAGATGGGAGTAGATATCGATAGAGAGAAGAGCCAGAAAAGAATTCAAAAATAGAGGAGAAAACAAGCTATATTGTTAAGGAGCTGGGTAACTACTAAAATTTATAACTAATCCTGAGAAGTATTGAGAGTCATGAAAGACTTTATATTCATGATCATATCTTCATCTTCTAGAAGATGACTGGTTGCACAAGACATGATGGAAGAGGGTAGGGATAAGTGAAGGATGAGGGAAGGAGAGAGAGCAGGGAGACTAAGCACTGTAGCTTCAAGTATGAGGTGGTGAAGGATCCGTTACAGGGGACAGGCAGAACTTAAAATAAGAAAATGCTACAGAAATTTACTGGACTAGGAGGGTAGCTGGGTGGATATTTTAGCTGATCTGAAAGGGAAGGGAAGAAAGATGGTTCCCAGGTTCAGATTGGGTAGATATCTGAATCAACTAAGAAAAGTAACATAAAAAGAATTGGTTTGGGAGATAAAGAGTTCAGTTTAGAAGCATCTTGATTGAGGTATTTGTTCAAATTATCTCCTGAGGCTACACCAAAACTTAGCTACTTAACACAACAGTTTATGAGCATTGCTTAAGATCCTTTGATTTGATTGGGGCTAGGGAAGTCAGTTTTTGTTTGCTGCCTCTTATACAGTTGCTGTTGGATTGTGATCAGCTGGGGCTGTGATCCTGCGAAGACGCCTCAAATGGGCTGCTTATCTGAGAGGATTCACTCCATGAGTGGCACTTGGTGCTGAGCATTTAAGAGAAGTTCAGCTGGGTTTGCACACTGACACACGGTCTCTCTTTGAGGCTTGAGCCTCACACAGAAGGATAGGAGCTTTACAAGACATAGAATCCCAAAGCATTTCCAGAAGTCTAGGCAGGAGCTGCAACGTTTGTAATGGCCTAGTCTTAAAAATCACATAGCATTATTTCTGTAACATTCCATTCCTTACCAGGAGGAGGGAGTCATAAAACTGGCCCAGATTCAAAGAACCCCCAGAAGAGTATGAAAACTGAAAGGCATAATTCATTCGGGACTCATCCTTGTAACTAACACAGAGCCTTTGGGACATACAACCAGCAACTTTTGGATTGCAGGTCTCTAAGGCAGGAAAAGATCTGGTGTGGGATATAATGAAAGGAATGATCGGTGTAGAGTTGATGACTGAAGACGCAGATGGAGATGAGGTCTCCTAAGGATTAAGAGAGGAAGACGACAAAAATAAGGATGGGGAGAATCCTGGAACACCAGCATCTAAAGAGTAAACAGCAGAAGCCCATGTAACAGAGTCCAACAATGCGGGACCAGAGAGTCAAAGAAGGGAAGGAAATAATATACATGTACAAGCTAAATGCCGCATGTCAAGGGAAAGAAATATTTGGGTGGGGAGTGGTATTCAAAAAACAAAGGAGAAAAGCTTTGCTGGGTGGAGTTTTTGTAGTAAGCATTTTTCCCCTTTAGGCAAGCATCCAGCGACTTGCTCTGAATTAGTGCACCCAGTGGCATTGCTTGGGAAGATTCTCTCTGGTCACAGTGGATTTTTTAATGAAGCAGTTTCATTCCGACCTTGTTTTTTGTGATGGCTGATTCAAGAGAACAGAGGCCGCTGTGAATTTCTGTTTCCTGTTTGGGAAAACTGCTGTGATGTTGAACACAGCTTACAAGGACAGCGCTATGGGGAGAACTCAAGTTTACAAGTAGTTTTCTCATTTCAAAAAATGGTGAAGTGTCGATTGAGACAAACCTCATTCTGGACATCCACTAAATTTCCAAACTGATGAAAATGTCAACAAAATTAGTGCACTTGTGCTTGAAGATTGACAAGCCATGATTGAAGAGATGGGGGAGTTGTCTGGACTACCTTGGAGCTCAGTTCAATGAATTTTAACAGCAGATTGAGGAATGAGAAGGGTCACTGTGAAATTTTTGTCCTGGGTTCTGGCTGACCAGGCAAAAGAGCACTGACAGGAAGCATGCATGATTTCAAAGAGCAGCTTTGAAGTAACCAGACTTTTTCCCAACAGTCATTACTGGTGACGAGACATCCTGCTATTCTTTTTTTTAAATAAACATTTTATATGGTTCTCTTACAGTTCTTATAAGACCCCCAAAGCAAAAATCAATCAAGCCACCATCATCACCTTGCCAAAAAAAAAAAAAAAAGGCTTGTCCAGTGAAATCAAAGATCAAGTTGATGCTCATTTGTGTTTGCCTTTTTTTTTTCATGTGAGGGGATAGTGTGTTTAAAGTTTTTTCCACCAGATCAGATTGTTCATTAAGCTTTCCATATAGAGGTTCTGAAAGAATTGCCTAACAGTGTGCGATTTTAAAAAGTGTCATGGGGTAAGGTTTAAATGGGGTAAGGTTGTTTTGCTAAAAAAATTAGATACATAGCTTTGAAAAAAATCCAGTTTTTTTGTTGGGGAGCACTGCCTTGTAGTTAACAGAGTCAAGTGCAGTAGACAGACAAAATCCTGAGGGGACTGACCTATTTCCAAGAAGCAGACTGGCAGGAGGTAGTGCCTGAAGACATGAGGCGTCATCACCTGAGATTGAGCAGAAAAAGGAGAGCAAAGCCTATCTCTCTGGGCTTTCTGCTTGGTTGGGATTTCACCCTCCATGCAATGAGAAGTCATTGGAGGTTCTAAACAGAGTATGACATTATTTGACCCATTTTTCAAAATCCACTCTGCTTTGAAAATAAACATACACCCACCCAATGATTCTACTTGCAGCTATCTGCCCTCAAACAAATGAAAATATGTTTGCAGCAAGAATACAGTATAAAGTTTTATTCATAATAACTAATATCTGGAAATCTTCCACGTATCTGTCAATAAAAGAATCATAGACAACGTCCAGATAGCCACCAATTGAGTCCTCAACAGTTGAAAGGGATGAATGACTGATACAGACAACACCATCGTATATAATTCTATTTATATGATATTCTGTAACAGCCACAAATAAGTGGGACAAATAAGAGCGGTTGTTGACTTTGGGAAGTGGGATGGAGGAGGGGATCACTGGGGACAGGCTAAGTAAACTTTCTGGAATGTTGATAATGTTCTTTGCTTGATAAGGATTAGGGTTGCACAGTTATCCAAACTGAGCACATGTAAACATAGGGTTTGCATTTCATAGTAAGTGCAGAAGGAGAAAAAACTGAGCAAATACTGAACTCCACTAAAGGATATGCATGCTGACCTGTTTAGAAGGCAGGGACCCTGGTATTTGCCATTACTTTGAAATGCACAAAGTTCATTTGGACTGAAAGAGAGAAATGAACAGACATGCAACATGGATTTGATAAAATAAAAAAATTAAAAACAAGTACAGGGAGCTTCAAAATGTCATGGAAAATAGAATTAAAAGTGAATGAAATTTTTCCATGAACCTTTTGAAGTTCACTTGTCTGAGGAAAACACTAATCGTGAAATGCAGGTGGTGGATAGGGGGGTGTCCTCTGTATAATTACTGCAACTGTACTGTGCATTTTACAACTTCTATAACAAAATGTTTGGTGGAAAGATCACACTAGTCTTTCTGTGCATAAAGGAAGTAGAGGTGGTAATCATGAAATTTGGGAGGTTATTGCAGTAGCCAAATGAAGGTTAATGGTGACTCTGACTAGGGTCGTCAGAATGGATATAGGGAGATTGTGTATTCATTTTTGAGAGGGAAGCAGCAGACTGCTTTGATAGATCAGAAGTAAGCTATGGAAGGGAAAAGACAAGATTAATGATGACTGCTATGTATTTCTGCAACTGGTGCACAGTGGCGTCATGCACCAGATATGGTGTGAGCTGGCTGTGATCTGCAAGATCACCAGTTCAAAACCACCGACCACTCTGCAGGAACAAGACAGGGCTTTCTATTCCTTTGAAAAGTTACTGTCCAGGAAACTCAGAGGGGCAGTTCTACTCTGCCCCAAAGGGTCGCTATGAGTTTGCATGGACTCGTGGGTTTGGTTTGGGTAGGAACAGATCAAGAGCTATGTTTTGGTCCTGTTAAGTTTTACAGACTCTTTTGAAATTCTTAAATAGTAAGCTAAATACAAATTTTAGGGTTTACAGGATGTAAAACATGTCAACTAGTCCGACTAGAATAGGGGATATACACTGGAGTCAGAAACATGGGGAATTTAGGATAGATATTCCCTCAGGACGAGTGATGGGAGTGGTGATACTGGGAGGGTGGACGGATGGTGGAGTAGAAAGAGGGAACTACATATACATATTTCAGGGCTCTACATATAACCTCCTCTCTGGGGCATGGACAAAAGGGAAGTGAGTGAAGGGACACATTGGACAGTGTACGATATGAAAAAGCAACTTGTAAATTATTAAAAGTTCATGAGGGGGGAGGGAGGAAGGGAAACATGGGGAGGTGGAACTGAGGGCCTAAATGGAGGGAGGATGTTTTGAGAGTGATGATGGCAACAAGTGTGCCAAATGAGGTCTGCATACAATTGATGTATGTGTGGATCGTGAGGAGAGGTATATGAGCACCCAATAAAATGATGCATTTTTTAAAAAGGGGGGGAGGAGAAAGAGAAGCTTTTTTTTTTCAAGAGGAACTTATACCAAGGGCTCAAGTGGAAAATGTTTGGAAATGTATGTGGCAACATGTGTGCAAATGTGCTTGATACAGATGATGTACTGAATGTTATAATAGCTGTAAGAGCCCCCAATAAAATTATTTAAAAAAAATAAAAAGAAAAAAAAGAAAGAAAATAGTGTCCAGTCACTTCTTAGTTAAATCAGTTCAAGTCAACAATTTATGTACTGCATTCTAAATCTGACCTGTCCTTTTATAATTTCCTGTTCTCAACAGGGTTTTAAACTTTATACCCTTGGCTAAACTAATAAAACATATAACTAATAACAAATATATTTATTTATATTAATAAATTAATATCCATAGGATCACCTTATGCTCCAGAGGGATGATTTATTTTGTTTTCTATCATAAAGTAATAATTATACCTCTAAATTAAAATATATATCATAGATATACATTATAGACATATGAATGGACTTGGGGTTAACACTTAATCCTAACACCAACCTAAGAACAATTAATTTCTATGGAATGACCTTGATCAATGCTCACTCGAATCAAGATATGAGTGCTATAACAAGTTTTGTAAAGAAACCAGATGTTGCCCAGGTTTCAGAAAGAATCATGTCTGAAGTCTGAAAGGCTTGTCTTCAAACATTCATTTAACTACAGCATCACCCAAATCCATGGAAGATGCACATGAACCTGTGTGAACCAAAGGTTGTAAATAAATAAAACCAAATCTGAAGGAGGGCACAGTATCAGAGCTGCAACTATGAATACTCAGTTTGCTGAGGACTATGGAAAATAGAAGTCCAAAGCAAAATTTTGCACGATCCCTCAAGTGTATAAACATCTGGTAGATCCCTTCTGAACATAGTTCAGACATTGAATTGTCTTGCTATCACAAAGACAGTGTTGTAAAGTCCATTCCAGCAGATGTAGTTTTGTAGAAATTGTAATACCTTAACAGTTGTCCTCCCTTTTGACTCATTTTAGAGTTGTTTCAGTTTCTTTAATTCCCTGATTTTTCCTTGCTTGAGGTTTTTCTATGATTTGTCTAGTCGTAGTTGCTGTTTTATTGGATATTTGCTTCCTGGGTTTTTATATGATTTTCTGTAACTAAAACCCAGAATAGGCAACTCTATGGAGATAGTGACTGGATTAATAATTATCAAGTGAGGATAGAAGGAAACTGGGAGTTAACCAGAAGTACCAGAAGAAAATGCTCTGAAATTATGTTGATGAATGCTCACATTTTCTTAGTATGATTGAATGATAAAATTGTATGATGTGTGAAGTATATGCTAATAAAATTATATGAATGAGAAAAAAATCATGCAAGCTATTTGGCACCAGGCCTGATTACATAATAAGGCTGCAGAAGGTCCTTACAGCTTTTTAAAGTCATTCTTCTTATTACAAAAGAGATGGGTAGCAATAGATCTCTTAAGTTCGTCATGCTGACATTACTGATATATTCTACCTGCAAAAGGAAGCCAGGTCAGAATGTGGTTAGACCTGACATGAATAACATTAGGAGAGAGTTTGGGTCGATCCTGCTATCTATCTGTCCCCTGGGCACTACCACTTCTAAACCACCTTGAAGAAATGAGAATATTCAGAACTAATAACTCATTCTAATATGAAATAACTGCTACAGCTATGTGTGATTTTTTTTTAGTTTTGTTTTTCCTTCCATTTAAATTTGTCTAAATATAATGATAACTCAAATTACTGGCCCAGAATGCAATTCGTTAAATTCTAATAGGGTATGATTGTGTTTATGTTTTTCAGATATGCCAGAATCCCTGGATGGATTTGAAAAGCAATATTCTTGGAAGCAAGAAATGTAATACCTTTGAAACAGCTTTGTTAAAACGGTGTATTCTCCATCAGGTGCAGCACAGAGATAGCACCCTTAGATTATCTATGTAGGCAGGAAAATTGGGGGGGAGGGTTGAAAATCTGTCACCCATGTCACTTTTCAGCTCTAAGCCTTTAGGGAGTAGATGTGTCAATCAGAATATCTCTGCACTTGCCTGAGCTGCTTGGATATCACCAGGTGCCAGTGCAATCATTTAGAGCTTGTTGAAACTCTCACCTCTACCTCCCCCAATGAGGTACCCCTCCCTCCCATCCATGGAAATAAGCCAGTGTTTGCTCAAACTCAATCGAAAATAGTGAAAAATCACGGCGGTCGTTTGGTGTCTCTTTTCACAGTAACATCTAATAGCGCGTTTGAGTGTTTACCAAAGCGCTGGGTGCCTGCTAAGGACGTGTGCAAGCTTCATTTCATTCGGTCTTCCTAGCAACGGTCCTGTGAGGTGACATCTATTATTATCCACATTTTACAGGGGAGGTGCCTGATGCTCAAGAGTTTAAAGAACCTGCCCAGCTAACAAGTAAGGGAATTGGAGTTCAAAACGATGTCGGGTTGTCAACAGAGGGGAAATCTCCTCACCTCTGTATCCTGAGCGTCGCTAACAGCATCGACATAGGCACCTTGAGGGACCCTTGGCTGTCAGCAGGGGCGCGCAGCTGGGTGGCTGCTGCTCTGCCCAGGACCCGGTGACTCAGCAGCTCCTTCTCTTTGCTTGCCTACCTGCAAGCCGCCCACACATGCCTTCATGTTTTAAGGGTCCTTATGTTTTAAGGCATCTTGACAGTTTTGAGAATTCCTGGCCAAGTATTTTCTTTTCCCAATGGTCTTAGTGAGGACTTGTATGATATTTTTCTCATGATTAAATCATGGGAAAGGATTTTACCTCGAAGGTGAAGTACTATATTATATCAACCGAACATGTATCAGTAGAATAAATAAAGCCCTGTTGATATTAACGTTGACCACATTTATTTGATGTCATGACTATCCAGTTACTTTCCCCTTCCAGCTTTCTGTACTTCGGAAAGCGATCTCACACCCGGCGCAGTCCGTTCCCGGGGAGATGGTGTGGTAGTTGAATGATTTCATGATAACTTGAGTTTGTATGGAAGTGTAGGTGGGGAATCCAAACTGTCAATCAGGTTACGTCTGATGATACTTCCTAAAAGGTGAGGCCTTTCCATAAGGAGAAACTGGAAACTTCTCTTTCTCGCTCTCTGCCCCTTCACCTTCCTGTCTGTTGGAACTCTGCCTGTTTCCAGGGGCAGCCCCAAGGGGGTCACCCAACCCTTGGAACTGTCGGATTCATGAAATCCTGCCATGTTTCCAGCAACCTTGGATTCATTAGTGTGACTCTGCAGCCCGCCCCCACCCCCACTCCCCAACTAGCCTGTGAGCTTTCTGCCTCTCACTCCACCTGTCTGCACTGTCAGGCTGCAGCTAGCCGAGTCTGAAGAGAGTGCGGGCTGCCATCATCAGACCTGAGGATTTGAGTTGGAGTAAACTGAGATGTCTTCTTGATACAAAGCTCTTTCCTGTCCTTGTACCAGTGGATTGGTTTTTCTAGTAAACACAGATGGGAAATGATACCCTACTTTCTTCAAAGAAAAGTACCGG
Organism: Nesogale talazaci; assembly: GCA_004026705.1. Classification (NCBI taxonomy): domain Eukaryota; kingdom Metazoa; phylum Chordata; class Mammalia; order Afrosoricida; family Tenrecidae; genus Nesogale; species Nesogale talazaci. Next base: position 195,167 of record PVJH01000587.1, read on the forward strand.
GCTGAGCCCTGGTGGCATAGTGGTTGAGTGCGGGACTGCGGCCCACTGGGTTGATGGTTCAAATGCAGCAGCAGCTCTCCAGGAGCAAGGCTGGACCTCCCACTCCCACCAGAGGGCTGTAATGCCCCCCCCCAAAAAAAAAACTACCTACATAAATGACCAAATTAGAGTTTTTAAATATAATTTTTCTCTCTTGAGAGCCTATTTTTACTCACAGGATACTAATAACTGATTAGGTTTATTTTCAATGCATTGTTTTGACTTTGGATAGAGTTGGTATAAAACCATGAGAGTAGCAATACCATAAGGGTAGGGGGAGGTGGAGGGAGAAGGGGGATAAAGGTGGAATCAATAACAGTGATCCACATAGGAGAAGAACAACAGAAACGTGGGTGAAGGGAGATAGCAGATGGTGTAAGATATGAAAATAATAATTCATAATTTATTAAGGGCTCACAAGGATAGGAAGGTGAGGGTGGAAGGAAAAAACAGGAGCTGATACCAAGGGCTCAGGTAGAAAGAAAATAATGATGACAGCAGATATACAAATGTGCTTGATACAAATGATGTATGGATTATTATATGAGCTGTAAGAGCCCCCAATAACATTATATATATGAATACTTAAAATATCTAGACTGTTCCATTTTCTAAAGCCTTTCCAGAGCCTAGCATCTAAATTAAAATAACTTGCTACTCTTTTAAAAAAACTATAATTTCCATACATATTTGATTTTTTTTCAATCTTCTTTGTTCAGAATAGGTAGGACATGAACTTCACAGACATACACTGCTATTGTTAAGAGTAGAATGTGAAATGTTGTCTTTGTGAACAGTGTTATGCCAGCTGACCTTGGTGTCACAGGGACCATGGCCCTGAGCCCCCAAGTTGAATAAATCCTTCCCTCAAGATTTTTAGTTATGTCTAAGGAGTTTTCATAACTTTGCCCCCTATAAGCTTCGGCACAATTGTGAACATACTTGCAGTGAGAGTAAGTAAAAACCTCAAGCAAAATTCACTTCCATCAACTGGATACCAATTCGCAGCGACTCTATTGAATAGGGTAGAATTGCCCCCTGAGTGTTTCTGAAACTGTCCCTCGTTAATGAAGTAGGAAATCCCAACTTTGTCCAAGGAGATGCTGGTGGTTTCGAACTGCTGACCTTGCAATGAGCAGCCCAACCTGCAAGCAACACGCCGCCAGGACTGTGCAAGTATCCTGAGTCAGACCTATACACTCCCACTCTCCCTCCCATATCCATTTAGCCACACATCCCAGAGAACCATAGTTGCTATTGCAGAATCGTATCTAACCAGTATTTCCTTCTGTCGCCTGTAAGTCTTGCTCTCCTCCCAGAGTCTCCGACTGCCTTCCTCCTTTTGGCCTTCCTTCATCTCGGTGTGCATTTTTTATCCCTTCACTTATCTCCACTGTAGCCAGCACTTCACGTTCTTCCCCCTTCCCATCGCAGGGAGCAATCAAAGAAGATTTGTTATTTAAAACAAAAAAAAAGGTCATCTGAAATATAAACTCCCACCCAATTCACAATAAAAAGTTTTTGTGTTTTCTTTTAAGAGAAGGAATTACCATTACCTTTTAATTAATTAATTAATTAATTTTAAATTATTTTATTGGGGGATCATACATTGTTTCTCATAATACATAAGTACATATATTGTGCCACGCTTCTTCACATGCCTGCAGCTGTCATCGCTCTCTGAACCTCCACCTTTCCATCCGAGCCTCTGACATCAGCTTCCCATCCCTTCCCCTCCATCCTTGGTCCCCACTCCCTCACCAACTCTCAATACTCTATAAAATTATTGTTTTGTCATAACTTACACTGTTCGATGTCTCCCCTCGCCCTCTCCCCCAGTGTTTGTCCCCACCACAGGGGGCTATATTTAGATCCCTGAAGTTGGCTCCCCTTCTCTACCCCACTTTTCCTCCACCCATCCAGTAGCTTCACTCCTACTACTGGTCCCAGGGGATTCATCTGTCCTGGGTACCCCGCCATTTCCATTTCCCATCTCCACAGTAGTGTAGAACTGGGACCGTGACAGTTGGAGGGAGGAAGTCTTCAGGAACTAGAGGAGAGTTGTATGCTTCATTGCCACCTCACTGCCCCTCACTAGCCTGTCTCCTCCCCACAACTCCCATGAGCGAAAGTGTCCAATTACCCACAGGTAGGCCTTGGGTCCCCACTCCACTCTCTCCCCCCCCCCCCCAATTCGTAGTGATGTGGTTGTTGTTCTTCGATGTTGGATATCTGCTCCCTTCAGCCCTCCATGATCACACATGCTAGTGTTTTTCTTCCATGTGGGCTTTGCTGCTTCTGGGCTAGGTGTCCATCCATTCACCCTCAAGCCTTCGCGTTCCCAGGTGCTTTATCATTCGGTAGTTGGGTGACATCAGACTTCTGCTCTCTGTCTCCATCTGCTCCCTCTGTCTTCCATGATCTTGTTGGGAGGGTGGGCACACAATAATATGATTTTTGTTCTTTGATGCCTGATATCTGGGTCTTTCCACTTCTCATGGTCGCACAGGCTGGTGTGCATCTTCTAAGGTGGGCTTTGTTGTTCCTGGGCCTTATAACCGTTTGTTCACCCTCAAACTTTGAAGTCCTTGGAAGTCATATCTTTTGATAGCCAGGTACTATCAGCCATCTTTACCACTCTTGCTCCATTCCCACATGTTCTCAGTGGTCGTCTCATGAGAGATCGCTCACAGTGATACGATTTTTCCTGGTTGATGTCTGAGGCCTGATCCTTTTGACACTTCGTGGCCACTTCTTCCTTGTGGGCTTGGATACCTCTCTGCTAGATGGCCGTCTGTATATCTTCAGGCTTAGAGACCCCAGACTCCATATCCTTTGGGAGCTGGGCACCATGGGTTTTCTTCACCATTTTTGCTTATGAACCTATTTGACTTCAGTGATCACATTGGGCCAATGAGCATTCTGAAATGCCAAATTAGTAGAACAGTGTTCTTGCCTTGAGAGAAGTTCTCTTAACATGAAAACCTCCTCTTGACGTTTTACATTATGAGATGTTGCACGGGCTCATCGTTGTTCTTCACCATTGCGCAATCTTTTATTGTGTGTCTACGTTATATCTTGGTTATCCACTCTTCCACTGGGGAGAATTTAGGTTACTTCTACCTTTTTGCTACTGTAAACAGTGCTTGATGACCACAAAAAGCATATATCTAGTATTGTTTGGGCTCCTATTTCTATAAACTATATACACTAAACAACTGGTGGAGTGGGTTATGTGTTAGACTGCTAAGCAAAAGGTCAGTCACTCATCAGAAGCAAGATGAGGCTTTCTACCCCCTCGAAGAGTTAGTCTTGGAAACTCACAGAGACAGTTCTACTCCATCCCTATGAGTTGGAATTGACTCCATGACACGGAGGTTGGTGTGGGGTGGCATTTACCAACTAGAGGAATTGCTGGCCCCTATGGTATTTCTTCTTAAGGAAGCACCTTATTGTTTGCCACCATGATTGCACCTTTTTCAGTCCCTCCAGCACTGTATGATGGTTCCAGTGTTGCTTTCTGTGATTCAAACTTTGCTGTTAAGGCTGGAATGAAATGCTATCTTGCTGTTGTTTTGATTTACCTCTCTCTAAGAATCCCTGGCATTGGCCTCACTAACCACATACTCAGCAATTAATGCCCAAGAGCTGAAGCTCTCAGTCCCAGTGGATTTACTGACTCAGAAATCTTAGGGAGTAGTTCGACTCTGTCCCATTGGGTCACTGTCACAAAGAAGCGACTCAAAGACAGTGAATTTCATTTTCAGTTTTTGTTTGTTGTTTGTCTAGTGACCAACATCTGATCATTTCTTCCTATGTTTTTTGGTCACCCAACTGCCTTCTGCAGTATTCAGAGCCTTCACCTACTTTCTGCATTGGATTGTTTAGGTTTTTCTTGCTGAAATGTGAAGGTCTTCTGGAGATTTTAGAGATTAATCCCTTGCCTGATATATCATTGCCAAAAAATGGTTTTCCCCCAGTCTGTAGGCTCTCTGTTTACTCTGTGGGTGAAGCTTTTCAATGCACATACTATTTGCATAGTAACATGGCTATATTACAGGTGGTCTGTAATCTACTTAGCCTGCTATTGTTCTTGTGTGTTGCTATGCTTCATAGTGTATTGATATCATGTCAGGGCCCCTAAATGTGTCCTTATTTTTTTCATTGATGATCTATATAGTTTAGGCTTCACATTTTGGGGCTTTGACCCATCTTGAGCTTCATTTTTATGACTCAGTGTGAGGTAAGGGGCCTGTTTCACTTTTCTGCAAATGGATATCTAGTTTTGCCAACACCATTTGTTCAAGAGATTATTATCCCATCTGTTACATTTTAAATGTACAATATTCAATTCTGATGTAACTTTTACAGATAGCAAAGAATAGCAATTATTCTTTACAAAGAGGAGAAACATGACTTGAAATGATGATGGTTTCAAATTAATTGTGGAAATTATTGACAATCCAGACAACTCTTGATTGGTATACGAGGCTAAGCAAAAAAGTATTACTACAAAATTAGAGAAATCTTTACTGAAAAACTTGAATTGTGAAGCGATTCTTTCTTGGCGTATCTTCCATCCAACTGTACATTTCTGAAGGTGGTCCTTCACTCACTCTCTCACCGCCATTGAGGGGGTTCCAACACAGAGACCCTCTAGGGCAGGGTAGAACTGCCCCTGCAGGCTCCTAAGACTGTGCATTTTATGGGCGTGGGAAGCTTCTTCTTCCTCCCAAGGAGTAGTTAGTGGTTTTGAACTGTTAATTGCAGGGTTAACACACGAATGTGTAGCCGCTATGCCACCAGAATTCCTTAAAGGTGGTGTCTACAACCCTCTAACTTATTTTTCAATATTTTTTGAGTTTTGAGAACAAAAAGAATTCTGAAGGGGCAAGATGAGGGCTGTAAAGAGAATGTGTAAGGTTTTCCAACAAAAATTCCCTTAGAATACCCCTGCTACACTCACAAAATAAGCATTGATGGGGGTGGGGGGGGCGGAAATCTTCTTGTAATTTTCCTTGCTTCTTTCTTGTCAGTGCATTTTTCAATTTTCTGAAAACCTCTTCATTATAAATCCCCTGTGAGTATCCTGTGTCCTTTGAGCAAAAAATCAAGATTATCTCTATCGTCTGTGATATCGTTGTTTAGACTAGACTTGTCTTGAAGGTACCCTCTGAGCCCTAAAGGCATAGCGGTGATGCATTGGACTGCTAACTACACCATCAGTAGTTTGATACATCAACTGCTCCATGAAGAAAGACAGAGGGTCCTACTTCCCTAAAGAGCTATAGTCAGAGAAACTCAGAAAGGCAGTCCGTTGTGTCCTATAAGGTTGATATAAGTCAAAATTGCGTCAGTAGCCATGAGTTTAATTTGAAAATGAGACTAAGACAAGTGTATTACTGAGAGAACTTGTCTACAGCCACCCGCTGATCACAAAGGCATCTTACTTAAGCATAGTTTGTTTAGTGTAAACTGATACATGTGTGAACTGGAACTCAATTAGCAATACTTTTTGGCTTACCCTTATATAACTGTCTAGGGAGAGGAGCCAGAGAAATTATTACCAGTTAGGGAAACTAAATTATTCTTAGAGTCATATAAATGCCTTCTGAAAAATTCTAGACAATTCAGTGCATTTTCAAAATTTTGCTCTTAGATTCCTGAAAACCCCACTCCCAAACTCACTGCCATCAAATTAATTCTGACTCATGGCAATTCTTTATAGGTTTTCTAAGTTTTGAATCTGTACAGAAGCAGGCAGTTTATCTTTCTCCCTTGGAAAGATTGGTAGATTTGAACCATTGATCTTGGGGGCAGCCATCCAACACATATGAGAAATCACCACCCCACAGGCCAGTTCATGCTATTTTCTGAGTCTTACGTTCCACAACAAAAGAGTTCATTCCCCTCAGTGGGAACAACAGTATATACTTAAATGTATGTGTGTATGTATATATGTGTGTATACACAGTATATACTTATATACATAATCACTACCTATTATCAGATTTCAGCAAATTATTCCTGGTTTTGAGTTTATAAAGTCTTTCTGTTTGAAAAACAAGTGGAGGGGACTTACCACAAAGAAAATTGCCCTGATTTTAACACCACACAAATGCCAGCTTTTAAAAAAATGCAGGCAATTGTTGCAATTTTAGTTGTGATTGGTACTAGTTAATTACCAGTATCTTCACTAAATCTAATTTTCTTTTCCCAAAACTAGTTTATATGTAGATATATACAGCCTAAGTCTAGAATTTACAGTAAACTTTTAATTCCTGAGTTTCTGTAACAAGGAAGCAGTTAAGACATGGTTCAAATGGCCTGAATTTGATCTCTGGAATCTCCCTAAAAGTGCTTTCCCTGGGGCAGAATTTCCCTGAGGGTGGGTGGTGGAAGGAACAAAAGGAATGAAGTCAGAACTTATTTTGGAATATCTGTACTGGTAAGGGAAGGGAGATAGCGATCACAGAAAATGTGTCTGATGCTTCCAAAAGCAGAAAGGCACAATAATTAGTAAATTAGGCTAGAACTGATCATGATTGCACAATTCATTTTAAAGACTATTTAGCCATGGGCTGGGAGGGGAATGCTCTTAGATAGATGCCATGTTGGTTGAACAATTCCCCTTGATATGATTCAATGATCCAATTGCGTGATGTATAAATTCTGTGCCAACAAAAATGTGGAAAAAAATAATTAGCAAATCAAGAATTCTGAAAGCAAGGACAAGCAAAGCCCTAAATCCTTCTCTAGACAGAGGGCAGCAGTTTGGGTCATTTAAGAGCTTCACATTAATCATTGTATTTGCTTATAAAGTGATCGACTCTGAGAGGCCTGTCACGTGGGTCCAGTTACTGCCCTACATCGCAGCAGGTGACCCTGGGATGCTGTCTCTTGAAGGCACGAGATGGGAGCCAACAACAACCAAAGCACAAACGTAAATACTCATCATTCTTTGCAGCTCGGAGAGTCACCCTTGAAAGGTGCTCACATTTACCTGCATGGATGTGAAATGGCAGTTTCAAACTGCTATGCTTATATGTTGGCAAAACAGGGCTCTGTCATTTTAATTTTTCCATGTGAAAAGAGTCCCAAAGCATTTACAGAGAGTGGTTTATATATAAAATCCATGACCAGAGTCAAAGTAGTCAATTTGATCTAAAAATCATCCTATTGGACAGAGGAGAATTCAGCAAAAAGTTCCCTGAGATGGAGATCCATTATGGGAGGCCCCTTTCTCCCAGAGACCCATGGGACAATGGAAACCACTGACCTTTGGAGTGCTTAAGCCACTGCAAAACCAGGGCTAGGTCTTTCTTCCTTTTTCTCTCCTTCCCTCCATTTCTCCATTTTCTTCTCTCTCTATGCTATCGTTTTTTAAATAGCATAATTTTATTCTCTCCTAAAATTTAAACAATAATTAATGCTTAGTAATAGAAAGGCAAATAACCTTTATTTTCCTCTTTGCACTTTTCTATACTTTTCTAATATTCTTTAAAGAAAATGTAGTAAACATGTCTTTCTTCTTTCCTTTCAGAATTTTATTTTTCACAGTTCTTCCTGCTTCTTTTAACAGTCTAGAAATTCCATACTTACTGTCAGAGCATTTATATATACAAGAAGGAGAAGGGAATTCAGAGATAGGCAGGGAAACTGTGGTACCTGACTGTGAATAAGATCTATGGGAGGCCAACTAAGGAGAAAGAAATTACATGGTCTTGTTTCCTCTGGAGGCATTTGTAAAAGTCCCTGAGGTTTTATATAACAATCTGACTATACGCCAAATTGCTACATTGACAGCATCTGCTATCAGTGGTGGTCATAAGCAAAGCTTGGTTTTATTCCAAGAGAAGAAGTGTGATTAATTCACATAACTTAAAACTTGGAGCTCTTCTGGAACTTACAGTCTATCCAAGTCCCCTTGGTAGGAATGAAGGGAAGTTTATGCATTTCATGAGTATAAGTTCCTTATACACAGACTTTCTTACATAGTAATGGCTTGTGCAGTTTTTAAATTGTAAGATATGAGATTTTCTGGCTGTAAAACTTTAATATGCAATGGTTTTGATCATATTTAATCCCAGGGAAAGCCATGCAGTCTTAACAGGTGGGCTGACATATGAGCGATCCTTCCATTGCATGGATGCTTCGTCTCTCTGGCCTGGCACACAGCTCAGGAGGGACAGGCATGCCCAGAGCAGTGGGAGAGGAAGGAGTCGGGGAGGCAGACTCCTCCAGAATCGGGGAGGCAGCCTTGCGCTTGGACCATCTAGGCTTCCAGACACTGAAGAAGCCATTCAGTTTAGAGACCCAACCCTGGTTCCAGAACAGTGCTTCAATTATTTAGCGAACATTGGAATGACCCAGAAATCTTGTTTAAAAAAACCTAATTCTTGGACCCCCCAGAGCTTTGACTCAGTTGGTTCCCGTATTCATCTGCCCTTCTGCTCTCTTTTCCGGAAGAAAACAGAAAACAATCACTCAGCCCAATTTTAAACTTTGGTTCTACCCACTGTAATCGAGGATTAAGTGCCGAGCTGTGTTTGCAGCCCTCCTGGATCATTCCTGTGCCCCTCGGCATGGGGTATCACCCACTTTGGGAAAAACTGGACTAGAGCCTGCCTGTCAGGTATTGGTCACAATGCTGATGGGCCGCGACTACAGGTCACACTTAGAACCTAAAGAAACTTTCCCGCCTGAGCCCCGGTGGCTTAGTGGTTGAATGCGGGATGTGGCCCACTTCGGGCTTAGCGGTTCAAATCCAGCAGCAGCTCTCAGGAGCAAGGCTGGGTAGTTCCCACGACGACCAGAGGGCAATAATGCCCCATACACACACCAAAAAAAGAAAAGAAAAGAAAGGAAACCTTTCCCAAAAGTTGGTGTTTCAGGCAGGGTTCTCTTAGAGAAATAAAATCAGGACACTAGTAATTCTTTTTATATATTTATATATAAAGAAAGGTATATAAGATAAGAAAGAAACAGTTAACTATCTATAAAGCAGTACAGATTGCTCGGTGTAACTCACTTGCATGAGACAGCTAGAAGACTGGCAGTCCTTTGAGTCTTGAAGGTCATTGAGTAGTCCTCTGTAGAGCAATCCAGGCTCTCTGGTCACAGGTGCAAACAGCAGAGCAGGTCACCAACAGTCAGCCAGATGACAGGGTCCAACAGTCCCCAGCTCAAGAGATGTGTATCCCAGAAGCGTGGCGAAGTAGGGCTAGAAGGAACCTCAGCTCACAGCTCCACAGTCCATGATCAGGTGTCCCACAGGTAGTGTTGCATGAAGGTCCAGGCACAGGACGAACAAAGCAGCTGTCTGGTCGGAAGATCCGGAAGCAAGAGAGAGGGCGGGACTCACCGAGCCCGTCCTATCTCTGCCCTTCAATTCATCCCATGTGTTCATTGGCCGTGCCGTCACAACAGACCTACCAATCTTCTGTGGCCATGTTGGCATAACAAACCTACCCATCACAGTTGGTGATAGAGCTCCCCAGCAGGTGCCAGAATAATCCAGGTTGGGTTGTAAGTGGGAGTTTGCTGCAAAAGTAGACATCTACACTTTATGGCAGATTATGGGTTACAGTACAACCAGTTTCCATTATTAGGGGGATGCTGAGTAATTTTTTTCCTAAAAAGAGGGTGGTGGTAGGCAAATAAGTTTGGTTTCCATAATTTAGAGCCCTGACCTCAAGTGCAATCTGCACCTCTTACTTACTGACCACAGGAGGCAAGTACATCAGGAAACTAATCCCTTCTCATTCAGGGAACTCTCATGTGAAATGGGGTAATTACCATTCCTGACTCTACTTGCTGTTGGGGGGGAATGAAATTACATAAACCGCATAAGGTTTTTAGTACACTCCCTGGTAAAACACTTAATAAATGCCAGCCATTATTATTAATATTATTATAATCAGTTAAAAGCCCCTACCAGGGCTCAAGCTGTGGTCAGTTACTAACTGAAATGTCAGTGGTCCAAACTCCCCCAGCAATGCAGGGTGTGTCAGACAGGGGACTCTACAGAAAGAAAGCCAGACACTTGTCTTTATTCACTTTATTGAGGGCTCATACAGCCCTTAACATAATCCATACATGCATCCATTGTGTCAAGCACAGGTGTACATTTGTTGCCATCACCGTTCCCAAAACATTTGCTTTCTACTTGACTCCTTGGTATCAGCTTATTTCCCCCTTCCTCCCTCATGAACCCTGTTAATTTATAATATCATTTTGCCATATCTTATACTGTTCAACATCTTCCTTCACCCACTGCTCTGTTGTCCATCATCCACAGAGGAAGTTACATGTAGATCCTTGTAATCGGTTTCCCCTTTCTACCCCCACCTTCCATCCACCCTCCCAGTATTGTCACTCTCACCACTGGTCCTGAAAGGATCACCTGTCCTAGATTCCCTGTTTCCAGTTCCTATCTGAACCATCTTACAACCTCTGGTCTAACCGGATTTGTAAGGTAGATTTGGGATCATGATAGTGGGGAAGGGGGGAGCATTAGAAAACTAGAGGAATGTTGTATGTTTCATAGGTACAATACTAAACCCTGATTGGCTAGTCTCCTCCCTGCACCCCTTCTGTAAGAGGATGTCCAGTTGCCTACAGTTGGACTTTGGTTCCCCAATCTATACTCCCCTCATTCAAAATGATATGATTTTTGTTCCTTGATGTCTGATAACTGATACCTTTGATACCTCAGGATCACACAGGCTTGTGTGCTTCTTTCATGTGGGCTTTGTTGTTTCTCAGCTAGATGACTGCTTGTTTAACTTCTAGCCTTTTAAGATCCTAGATGATACATCTTTTGATAGCTGGGCACCATCAGCTTTCTTCACCACATTTGCTTAAGCTACTGCTTTGTCTTCAGCGATCATGTTAGGAAGTTGGGCATCATGGAATGTCAGTTTAATAGAATAAAGTGTTCTTGCATTGAGGGAGTACTTGAGTGGAAGTTCAATGCCCATCTGCTACCTTAATGCTAAACCTATAAATATATGCACATTGATCTATTTTCCCATTCTCATATATAAATACATTTACACATGTACATGTCTGTATTTAGACCTCTATAAATGCCCTTTGCCTCCTAGTTCTTTCCTCTATTTCATTTTACTTCTCTCTTGTCCCACTATCATGCTCAGCCTTGGTTACAGTACCTTTGGTCAAGCCATACCAGGCCTCCTACACCCTCCTCACCACTGATTTTGGATCACTTGTTGTTCCTTTCTCCCTGTGTTTATTAATACCATTTCTTTTTTCCCACCTCCCCCTCTCCCATGTCCTGCCAGAACCATCAATCCCATTGTTTTCTCTTTCAGGTTGTTTATCCAGCCTATCTATCTAGATAGACCTGCAGAAATAATAACATTCACAAAAACAAGACAGAGCAAAACAAAGCAACAAAGGAAAACAAAACAACAACAAAACTAGCAACAAAAAAAAAGAAAGCTTATAAATAGTTCAAGGCCAACTGTATATGGATAGGTTTATACTGCATGATAGACTATAACAACATATTAGTCCACACTGCAGTACAGAGGGCTCAATTCAATTCACTTCTGTGGAACAGTTAATGTACTAGAAATCCTTCAACTTACAAGGGCTGCTGGGTCCAAGGTCAAGGAAACAGACAGCTGAGTCATCCTTCAGGCAATGCAGACAGAGTCCACTCACAGGCAGCAAACAGCAGAGCAGGTCACCAACAGTCAGCAGCTCAGGAGCTTAACAAAGCAGGCAGGAGGATAAATCAAACTCAAGCAATCCAAGATGACAGGATCCACTGCCTCAAGCTTAGGCGATTTATGCACCAGCAGTATGGAGGTCTTGGAGGAGCCTCAAGCTCTAGCAACACAATCCATGGGTTTGTGTTAGAGATGGTCTGTAAGACTTGTCTTACAGAGTGTCGAACTCACAAGTTGTGGCAGAGAAGTAGCTAAAGCAGCTGCAAACTGGTCTAGTCCCCAGAACCCAAGAGGGAAAGGGGCAGGCCTGGCCGAGTTCTTTATTTCTTTGCTCCCCAATCAAACAGCGACCTCATTAATCCCACATGTTCCTATTGGCACAATAAACCTACACACGGGGTGGAAAAAAAAACCCCTGGATATCGATGTCCATAAAAATGAAATCCCAAGTCCAGTGACCATCCAGTCAATTCATACTCATAGTAGCCCCATAGACAGAACAGCACTGTCCCCTGGGTTTCCAAGACCATGCAATCTTTATAGAAGCAGACTACAGCAAGGTACAAACTACATACCTTTTGAATAGCAAATAAGCACTTCACTACTGCACCACCAAGGATCTTCCTTAACAATAAAGTCAAGAAAACACTCTATAGCAGTTCTAGTCCATAGTACTTGAGATCACCATACATTGGAATAAACTTAACAGTAACAGGGAATATTTTATGGAAGCCTCATTAGTTAAAGCTAAAAAGATTGCATGACTGATTCACAACCTGAGAGCTGATTGCTGGTGAAGTTTGAATGTTACCCCAGCTGTCTTGCTCTCGTGTTATAGCTGTGGGTGCCCTGGGGTATCTTGAGAAGGTTTTTGAACATTTTCAAATACACCATCTCTATGTAGCAAATAAACAAGCCAGAAAGTATTATAAGCATCAAACAAAGCTGCCTAACAACAATCTTGCCAGATCAAAATGGGAAGCCCAGGCCACAGTTACAACCTAATAACTGAAGCATTGCATTATCCCTAGTCTTCAAGAAACAGAGAGGACTGGCAGAAGCTACCGATATCCTGCAACCCCAAGAAGCATGTCAGAGGGACAATTTGCAGCCTCAACCTCAGCCTCCACAGGAAAACATGATAGCATGTGACAGCAGGAGGTCATGGCCACAGCAAGGTCTGCCTTTGCTCTACTGAGAAAGAGAATATCCCTTAACTTTTTCATAAATTAAATGCACCATCATGCATTTTATAAAAGAACAGAACAAACCTCTTACTCCCAGCCAACAGAATGTGGCGGGTTTTTTAACAATTCTGCTGAGGACAACAAATCTGAGCCTTGCTGAAATCAAGGAATAAGATTCTTCCTTCAAGGGACACATCAGACAGTGTACAATATGACAAAATAATGACAATTTGTAAATTAGCATGGCTTCACGGGGGAAGGGGGAGGGGGAGCAAGGGGAAATGTGGGGAGCTGACACCTGGGGCCTAAGTAAAAGGAGGATGCTTCAAGAATGAGGATGGCAACAAATGTGCAAAAGTAGCTTGCATACAATTGATGTATGTGTTGACCGTGATAAGAGTTGTATGAGGCCCCAATAAAATGATCTGTTAAATTTTTAAAAAAGATTCTCCCTTCAAGTATTCAGGCAGCTTTCTGCTTTGGGAAATTGTGGCATTTTTTCATGGAATATTTTCCTCATGGGAGTTCTGAAAGAAATACATTAAATTAAGACTAACTAGACTACATGCAGAAGATTCCAATAATCTTTACCCCAAATCATAAAATGATCTGAGTTTTACTGAAGTGAAAACATGCTTCATAAAGTTGTGATGATTCAATTGCTTTGTATGTATGTATGTATGTGTATATACAAAATGCAAAATATGTACAAGAGAGAGAACATAATGCAAACTCTAGAACGTAGACGTCTCACTATATTATTCTTAATGATGATGACTTGTCCTAAGATAAAGCTATAGAATTCATAGGGTGGTTCAGATCTCTGTGGCCTTCATGACTATGGGAAGTAAAGAAATGCATGTCCACAATGGGATAAGGAATAGAATGGTACAGATGACTGAGAAGAGAAATATTTTGACAATAAATGTTTTCTAATCTTAGAAAAGAATTAAACCTACTTTTGGCTCTCATCTTATTTCAAATTGGTTCACATATTCTGTGGAGGAGTATTCAGTACTTTTCAAAACCACAATGAAATGATTTTAACTTAGGATAATATGTACACAAACACATTGGAGGAAATAGTCTCTTTTTCCCCCCTGATCTTCCAGTTAAACAAAGTCATATTCTTAAAAATCTGTTTAACTCCCAGGATCACTATTATAATGTATCCTGACATCTTACTGAGGTCTTAAAGAAAGAAGGATAATTCACCCATCATACGGCTGAGGATTCAAACACATGTATTTTAATACAATGCTGGAAATATATAAAGCTACGCAGTTCTTCAGGAGGATAGTAAAAAATATCATTCAGAGAAAATAGGTTGCAATTACCCTTTCACAGATATTAAAAAGAGACCCACTCATTTTTTAATTTTCATTTGGGGGGGAGGGCATCACTGCCCTCTTGGGAGGCCCAGCCTTACTTCTGGAGAGCTGCTGCTGGATTTGAACCACCAACACAGTGGGCCACAGTCTCACACTCAACCCCTAGGCCACCAGGGCTCAGCCCGTATTTTCATTTTTTAAAATGTATTTTGTTGTTCTCATTTAGAGTTCTTATCTTCTCATCTTTCCGGTTTCTTTTTTAAAAAATCATTTAAAAATGATTGGGGGCCTCATACAATCATCACAACCCAAACACCCAACTGTTTTGTCAAGCACATTTATACTTTTGTTGTCCTCGTCATTCTCAAAACATTTACTTTCTATTTAAGCCCTTGACGTTAGCTCCTCATTTTCCCCTCCCCCTCTGCTCCCTGCTCCCTCGTAAAGCTATGTCTCACACTGCCTGATGTCTTCCTTCACCCACTTCCTTGTTGTGCATACCCCAGGGCAGAGGTTCTACGTCGATCCTTATAATTGGTTCCCCCTTTCTTGCCCCCTCCCCTCTCCACCCCATCCCCTGGTCCCCACACTCTCACCACTCATCTTGAAACGATCCTCTGCTCTGCATTGCCTGTGTTTCCGGTTCCTAGTGCACCAGTGTACATCCTCTGGTCTAGCCGGATTTGTAAGGTAGAATTGGGATCATGATAGTGGGGGTGAGGGGAGGAAGTATTGAAGAACTAGAGGAAAGTTGTATTCTATTCCATTCGCTGTGACCCTGTGGAGCAGTCTGTTCTAAGTCATAGTGATGCTTGGAGTGGAGCCGAACTACCTCATTGAATTTCCAAGACTACAATCTTAACAGAAGCAGATTGCCATATCTTTCTCCCCAAGAGCAACTGGGGCATTCAAACTTCCGACCTTTCAATTAGCAGATGATTGATTAACCACGACACCATTCATGATCTATGAGGCGACCATCAAAAAAGCCTGTATAGTAGTGTTGTTTGGTAACTTATGGGATTGTCAACCCAATGGCAACAACAAGCAGCTATATTCAGTTGTCTAGAATGTGATCAAATCCTCCACTGACCTAGCCTGCCCTTTGAATTGGTACAGGATCAGGACTTTCAAACTCCCTTGCACTTCCGAGATCAGTTTATCATTGCATTCTATGTGTTCCCAGATTTCTGGGCACTAGTCCCTACAATCCCCCTGGTTTCTTGCCAGGGGTGATTTCAAAATTAATATAGTAGGTAAGAATGTGTTTGAACATTTGGTTCCACTTTATTAACTTAGGTAGGTGCTTAGGTCCTTCAAATGGTCTCTACTCAATGGTTAGCCTGAAGATTGGAAGTTCAAATCCATGCAGGGATACCTCAGAGAAAAAGTCCTGATGACCTGTGTCCATGTAATGCCATGAAAAATCTATGGAATGGTTCTACTCTGCAACACAAATCAGAACTGACTCAATGCCAATGAACAATACTAACATCAGCAATATGGTTTTATACAACAGCTAGTTGTCCGGAGAAAAGATGGGGCTAAAGTTGTATTCTGAATCATAAAACTCTATAAATAGATCCATAAATTTGCTCATGTTCTGCACCAGACTTCTTCAATTGGAAATTTATGTTTAAGACCCACACATTCTATTAAAGGTCTAGACAACCTTCTATACTTTACATACCTGTGGAGAGAAGCACTTTAGATTTTGAAGGTTGGTGAATGGCTACATCAGGTATAGAGTGTTATTAAATTAAGCTAGCTCTTACTGCTACTTTATACAGAAAGAAAAGCTTTGAGGAAATCAAAACAGCAGCAGTTTATCCAGATAAACACTCAGTTAGCTGTCATTATCTCTCCACAGGATTCCTAATTCTACAGCTATATAGCTAAGTTAGGGAGGGAAGGGGAGAAGGGACCAACATCAAAAAGATAGCTTCATTTCTTCTTTTCATGTTTTAAATGCTGAGGAACAAAAAATACATTTCATTTCTTTCCTGAAGCTTAGAAGATGATAGGGATACATATCTGATCACTTCCACCCTATAAGAATACAATAAAGGGTTTCTAAAATAGCAAAATATGATGTGATTTCCATCTCTAAATATGATTATGTCCTTAATAAAAAAATCATGCACATCAACGAGCTAATTTGGGGTCATAGAACAGTGATTCATCAGATGAAAAATCATCATAAAGAAATACATTCCCTTTTTCTAGCAGACTTCCAGGCCATCTATCTCAAAACTCCACTGAATGGGTTCATATTCATCAAACTTATTTTAAATCCTGCCCTAAAAGAGTGATGACTGGCTAGGAATATATGCCACCAAGATTTCCTTCTGAGGGATTTGAATCCATTTTGAGATGTCCCATCAAACTTAAAGTCTCCTGCCACGTAGTCGGTTCTGGCACAATGTGTTAACAAAGTTTCTGAGATTATACTTTTTTTGTTAATCATTTTATTGGGAGTACTTACAGCTCTTATCACAATTCACACGTACATCCATTGTACATAGGTGGACATGATTTTTAAATCATTGTAAATCATTTTTAAATCATCATTCTCTTTCTATTTGAACCCTAGGTATCAGCTCATTTCTCCCCTCCTCCCCCCTCCTCACACATGAACCCTTGATAATGTATCATTTTGTCCCTTGTCTTACACTGACCAATGTCTCCCTTCACCCACTTTTTTGTTGTCTGTCCCCCTGGGAGGGGGCTACATGTAGATCCTTATAATTGGCTTCCACTTTCCCTTCCCTCCTTCCCCTTATCCTCCTGGTATTTCTACTCTCATTATTGGTTCTGAGGGGTTTATCTGTCCTGGATTCCCTGTGTTGTGAACTCTTATCTGTACCAGTGTACATACTCTGGTCTAGCCAGATTTGTATGGTAGAATTGGGATCATTTTTGTCGAGTGCGGGGGGTGGGCATTAAATAACCAGACGAAGTTGTATGCTTCATTAGTGCTATCGTGCACACTGACTGGCTCCTCTCTTCCATGTGACCCTTCTATATGGGAATTCCCAACTGTCTAAAAATAGACTTGGCGTGTCTACTGTGCCCACCCCCTCATTCACATCAATATGATTTTTTTGTTCTGGTTCTTTGATGCCTGATACCTGATCCCAGCAACACTGCATGATCACACAAATTGATGTGCTTCTTTCATGTGGACTTTGTTGCTTCTCAGCTAGATGGCTGCTTGGCTATCTTTAAGCCTTTGAGACTCTACACATGACATCTTTTGATAGCCTGGCACCATCAACTTTATTCACCTCATTTGCTTATGCATCCATTTTGTCTTCAGTGATTGTATGGGAAAGGTGAGCATTATGGAATGTCAGTTTAATAGATCAAAGTTTTCTTGCATTGAGGGAGTACTTAAGTAGAAGCCTAATGTCTGTCTGCTACTTAATACTTAGCATATAAATATATGTACATAGAGCTATTTCCCTATCCTTATATAAAAATATATTTACATATGTACATGCTTGCATTTAAACCTCTATAAATGTCCTTTGCCTCCTAGTCCTTTCCTTTTCCTTTTCTTTTGTCCCACTATCATGTTTTGTCTTCATTCAGGTTTCAATTATTCCTCTTGACTACATTGCCCTGGATTAAACCCCACCAGATAGCCTATGCCGTCCTTGCCACTGTTTTTAGATCACTTGTTGTTCCCTTGTCCCCGGGTTTGTTTAAGGGAGCAGATAGCCCACCTGTCTCCAACAGAGCAAAAGGTGGGTGGGTCTAAAAGACTGATCTTCTGGTTGGCAGTTCAATGTTTAATGCACAGCACCCACCAGGGCTTCAGTTTTCCTCTAGACCTGAAGAAAATACTCTAGGGTCACAGTGTGCTAATATTTTTCTGTGTGAGAAAAAGACAAAGTGGGAATTATTTACTTTCATGCCCATGTCTCAACATCAAAGATGGGTTGTCAGTATGGGCCTACCACCCACCCCATCGAAGATAATTTCCTCTCCCAACACTTCAGTGACCCCACATACAACAGAACAAAACACTGCCTGGTCTTGCCCCATCCACACATTTGTCTAGCATACTTGGTGATTAAGATTACAATGATTCAGATATCATATTTTTCTTAATCATTCTGAGCATGAATTCCTGTCTGTGTTGAATATCTTCTTTTACCACACAAAAATCTCCCTTTGAAATTTGTCTAATTATTCAGCCAACTTTTTTATTGTGTCCTTCCCCAACTACACCAAAGTGCAGAATAAACTCACCTTTGAATGATACTGTGTTTTCAATTCTTCTTTTCATTACTCTTCATAACTATGCCCATCCGAGCGTCTTACCTGGACCATCAAAGCAGCCCACATATCTGCAGCTGTTCTTCAACACACATAGCATTTTTGTATCCTTGGTGTTTCCATTGTGCACACCTCTATTAAAAAGTCAATTATCATCAAGTCAATCCTGCTCATGGCAAGTCCAAGGGTGCCAAATTAGAGCTGTGTTCTGTGTGGTTTTTTAAAGGCTGGCTTCAGAAGTATATTTTCAGGCTGAGCTCTGATGCTGTAGTGGTTGTGTGCGGTACTGCAGCACACAGGGTTGACGGTTCAAGTCCAACAGCAGCTCTCCAGGAGCAAGGCTGGGCTTCCTATTCCCACCAGGGCAGTGATGCCACAAAAAAAAAGAAGTAGATTTTCAGACCTTCCTTCCAAGGTGCCTATGATAGAACTCAAAACTCCAATTTTTCATCAGTGAGTCAAGTGATTTGACCATTTGCACCACCCAGAGACTTCCACCTGTACTAGACAGTCATTATTTTCTCTCCCCTTTTAGATTTCCCACCCCTTGTCTGTCACTTTTTCATTTGGTGGTGGTTTGTGTGTTGCTGTGATGTTGAAAGCTATGTCACTGGTGTTTCAAACGTCAACAGGTCACCCAAAGTGAACAGGTTTCAGCAGAGCTTCCAGACTAAAAACAGACAATGAAAGAACTCAAGAAAAAATTCAAGGCTCAAGTTGTAATATTGAAAGATTCTATGAGTAAATATATTGAATGATATGGGAAGCACTAAAAAAAAGGTGGAAAGTACTCATAGAGCCACTGTACCAAAAAGAACAAGATGACATTCCACCATTTCAGGAGGTAGTGAGCGAGAGCCAGTGGTACTAAAAGAAGTTCACACTGCACTAAAAGCATTAGCCCAAAACAAGCCTCCAGGACTTGAGAGATTCCCCATTGAAATGTTTCACCAAGCTGAGGAAGCATTCACTCATCTAAATCAGGAACTCTAGAAGGCACATACTCAGCCAACTGACTGGAAGGGATCCATATTTGAAAGAGATTCCAATGTAAGGTGACCGAACAGAAGGCCCCAATTATAGAGCAATAGTATTGCTTTCACCTGCCAGGAAAAGTTTTCTTAAGGTCATTCATCAATGGTTGCAGCATCACATTGACAGGGGGCTGCCGGAGGTTCAGACCAGATTCAGAAGAGGAATTGGAAAAAGGGATATCATTGCTGATGTCAGATGAATTTTGGCTCAAAGCAGAGAAGTCCAGAAGAATGTTAACTTGTGCTTCATTGATTATACAAAGGTATTCATTTATGTGGACCATAGTATGGATAATATTGAGAAGAATGGGAATCCCTGAACATTTCAGCGTGATCAGGAAGAACTTGTAAATTGATCAAGAGGCTGTTGCGGAAACAAGGGAATGCCACCTGGTTTAAAATCAGGAAAGGTGTGTGTCAGAGTTGTATCCTATCCCCATATGTGTTCCACTTGTATGCTGAGAAAATTATCATAGAAGCTGGATTATATGAAGAAGAATTCAGCTTCGATATTGGAGGAATGTTTCTTAACAATCTGTGATGTGCAAAGGTCACAGCCTCGCTTGCTGAAAGTGAGGAGGACTTGAAGCACTTGCTGATGAAGACCAAAGATGGCAACCTTTGGTGTGGATGACAACTCAGAACCAAAATTCTCACAACTGGACCAATAGAGAACATCAAGATAAATGGCAAAAAAAAAAAAAAAAGCTGAAACCGGCAAGGGTTTTGTCTTGCTTGGATCCATGATCAATGCTAATGGAAGCAGCAGTCAAGACAAAAAGACACGTTGCATTATATGAATCTGCGGCACAAGCTTTCTTGAGGACATTGTCACACATGGATAGGGTGGTCAAAATCTGAGCATCATCTGATACATATATACATTCCCAGGTGAGGATAAACATTCTCCAAACAACTCTTCTTTTCACAATCTACATAGTGTCATGTTATTCGCAGGTTTGTGCCTGCTTTTTGTTAGTGTTATTGATATTTCAAACCCACCCCCAATTCTTAATGTATATAATATGCCATTTAGGCTTTCCCGGGCTACATCATCTCCCTGACCCTCATTCTCCATCCTCTCATCCCACCTTATTTCCTTTCCGAACTTTTATCATTGCTTGAAATTATATTTTATATTTTTGTTTAAGAATTCATTATCTGTCTTTCTCAGCAGAATGTGAGCTTTATAAGAATTTTTTTATCATTTAGAGGAAGGAGTTGATTTCTAACCAGAAAAAAAAAAAAAACTCCTAAAGCACCACTCTGGGCATTGGCTGCTCTGAGCAGGAATATCGTCCTCAAGGTCTGATGGGCCAGAATGTGTTCCATTCTCTTTCTCCCTCTTCATTTGCTCCCATATTCTCTGATCAGGCATGCTCCTTTCCCTGAGCTGTAGCTTCAGTGCTGTCCTCTGAAATAAATTCTTCTGGGGGAGGGGTGGCAGTTCAAGTATTTTGTCCACTTGGATCCATAATCAGTGCTCATGGAAGTGGCAGAGCAGTCAAGAGATGAAATGATGATTGTATACAATAGCTCAGCAGCACAAGAACTCTTCAAATGTTGAAAAGTAAGGGCATGTGTTACACTTGATCCAGGTCGTCCTATTTTCAATGGTTTCACATGCATATGAAAGTTAGACATTGCATAGGGAAGACCAATGAAGAATTGAGGTACTTGAATTATGGTGCCTATGAAGACTATTGAATGTACCATAGACTTAGTCTTCACAGCGACAACCTTACTCTTCAACACTTTCAAAAAGTCTAGTGTGGCATATATGCCAAGTACAATATGCTGTTTGATTTCTTGTCGGCTGCTTCCATGATCACTGATTGTGTTTCCCGGCCTCGAAGGAAGGCGAGATGAGGAACACCAAGTGTCCAAGTAGCTGCTAAAGACAAATGTCTAAGCACTGAGCTGATCCAGAGATGAACTGGCCTGTCTTAGATTGCTCCTCAATGAATAACTGCATTAGCTAGATAAAAAGGATATTTGAGCATTCAACATATTAAAAATAATGATTTAGAAGGTCCATTCAAGAAGAATAAATCCCAGATGGTTCATTGTGATAAGCACTGGGCTATGAAGTGCAAGTTCAGTGGTTCAAACCCACAGGCTGCCTGCTCCCTCAAGGCTTTAGAGTTGGGAAACTATATACAATGGGTTAGTCAAGAATAACATCCTGGAAGTTTCAATGGTTTGCTGTTAGATCCCAGGACAGTAACGAGCTATATAACCCAGGCAAGTGTCTTAACCTCTCTGCGTCTTAACTGTGAGCAACTTGAGAGTAAAGTCACCCTTTCAAAAAGTTCATGGAAAAAAAATGAATGGAAAGATAATCAAATTTTTTCCATATAAACATTTTGAAGCTCCCTCATATTTTAGGCTTTGAAATGTCAAAAAATACCCTTTAGCCTCCTTCTCTACTTCTGTCTTATACAACCTCTTAAAAAATATAAAAACTATTCTTACCTCACAGGACCTATGGAAAGAGGGTATATGCCATCATTTTCTAACCCCTGATCAGTAAAACTGAGACAATGACAGTACCGCCGCAGAAGGTTTGCTTTAGTTTGCTAGCAGAGGGTCAGAATCAGCCAGGTGGCAGTGAGTTTGAGTGAGTGGATGGCTTGAACGCACAGAGATGTATATTCTCAGTTTGGTAGGCCAGAAGCTCAAATTGTGGGCATTGGCTCTAAAGGGCACGTTCTCTCTGTCCGTATCTCTTTCAGCTTCATGTCTTTGAGTTCTGGGTGCTCAGCACACCAAACCAAACTCCCAGCCATCAAGTTGATGCTGCCTGAGAGTGACCCTAGAGAGCGGGGTAGAACTGACTCCTGTGAGCTCCCCAGGCTGTAGCTCTCTACAGCAAGAGGAAGCCCACCTTTCTCCCACATAACAGCTGATGATTTCAAAATCATCACATCAGCACAACTTTCAAATCACAGCCCAGCACATAATGGTGACCTTTGGTGACTGACCTCCAGGTGGCATTAATCGTGTTCCATTTGCACTTCTTTCTCTTATGCCTAATCTGTTCTTTTACATTTCAAGAAGGATTGGTCTAAGACACACCCTGCACTGACTTGGCCTCATTTATATCGCATTCACGAATGGCATTGCATCCATAGATATAGCAAACCCATCGTCTTAGAGTTGATTCCAACTCCAAAAAGTCCTCAAAGGTAGCCAAGAATCACCCTAAAGGAACAATAAGGAAGGGTTCCTAGGCGTGCCATGGGGTAAGCTACTAACTAACTTCAAGATGAGTCTTCACAGTCACTAACTCCTTGGAAGTAGGATGTGGCCAGCTGCATCCCTAAAGATTTCAGCCTTGAACACTGTATGAGGCACTTCTGGCTGGTCTTATCTGCTCACTATTGAGTCAAAATAGTTTCAAAAGCTCATGGGAAGACTTTACAGAACCCAATTGCCACATCTTCTTGGCCAGGAACAACTGGTGGGTTCAACTCTTTGATATTTGTTGCTGCTGTTATTGTTGTTGCTGCTGCTGGGTGGTGGTGGTGGTGGTGGTGGTGGTGGTGGTGGTGGTGGTGGTGGTGAAAACAGGTACACATTTAACCCCTGCACCTCCAGAGCTCCTTATCTGTAAGTATCAAACCAAAGCAAACCAAGTGTCTCTTCAGTAGGCTAGCCTGGTGACTACAACCCTCCAACCTTCTGTCTAGTCAAGCACATGACTGCTGTGGCAGCCAGCTCACTGCCATTGTGTCAGTTCTGATTCAAAGTGACCTTCTAGGGCAGGGTCGAACTGATCCTGTGGATTTCTAATGCTGCAAACCTTTAGCGAGCAGGAAGTCTCATCTTTCTCTTGAAGACCATGTGGTTAGCAGCCCAGTTCATAGCACACTACACCAACAGAAGTCCTTTACTTTCAAGGGGACAGGGTTTAGCATTTACATTTATTTGGGGACAGTGGCACAGATCAATTCAGAACAGGGCTGTTGGGGTTATTGAAAGAGCAACCTGGTAAGCACTTAGGACATAACATATCTAGTTGATAACATCTAGAAAGCTCTCCATAAATAGTAAATAACATTATCACTATCAAAATTACTTTGATATCCCAACTGAGCCCCAGGAAATGCCATTTTTCTTCAGTAAAACACAAACTTCTACTGTCATCAAGTTAATTTTGCTTTTGAAGAGAGAAGAACTGCCCTTGCGGGTATCTGAGGCCATAAGTCTTCATGGGGACAGATAGAAAGTTTCATCTTTCTCCCCCTGAGCACTTGATGGATTTGAACTGCTGTCCTTGAGGTTACAGCCTAGCAAGTAATCCAAAACACCCCCTGAGCTCCTTTTCTTATATGCAATAGTGGTTATGAAATGAAGGACTATGCAAAGGAAGAGCCTTGGATTCAGTAATATCTAACTCTCTTTCAGTTTTTTAGTTATTTCTCAGACTCTTCGAGTATCATTAGCACAACAAATACCTGCTTTGACCCAGATGCCTGCAGGGTGAGAATTGGAGATGATATCAAATATGATTAGTAGTTACAGTGCTCCCTGGCTGAAAGAAATGTTTTCACCTATAGTGACTAAAATGAAAGCACCAAACCCCAAATCCTACAAAATAACTGATCAGAGCAGAGCACGATTTTATTACTCATATGCTTGAGAAGTACGTGCTAAAAAATACTATACAACTATATTACAAATTAAGGGGGAGAAGTTATCCTTTCAATGTTAATATTAACAACATTTTGATATTACTGTTATACTAGCAATAGCAATTATTAGCCAAGTAAAAAAAAATTCTGAATTGCTCCTGTGCAAAAGTAGTTGAACACCCCGGCGCACCCAGAAGTGAATACAACATACCAGATGAAGCAATGAAACCATGAGAGAGATCTGTGGGCTGGCCCCAATCCCAACTCTGTGGAGACACCCCATCTGGACACACATTGTTCCCAAGAAGAATCCACTTCAAAGCACAGCAGTGAAGCTACACCTCAGGGAGAAGGTCCTATCTGATCAGAGCACACAGGAGCAAACAAACAAGGAAAGAGAGGGAGTGGAGCACATTCCGGCCCACCAAACCCCAAGGACCATGTTCCCACTCAGAGCATCCAATGCACGGAGAGGAAGATATGGCTGACCCTACAATGAGACGCAGCATCTCTCATTTACCCATAGTGCTAGTGGGGACGACACTAGAGACACAGTGTGAGAATTATGCCCCATCTGACACTCCCACACAGGGACAAAACACCGAGGGGACGCAACAGATCAGCAAGGGAAGCAAAGCAATGACGTCCCTGGGGTATACCAAAAATAGACTTTGGCGTCAGGGTATGGCACCACATCAGACTTGACCAGAAAACACTCTTAAAGGTCAGCAAACCAATCTGGGACTATCTATAGGTTTATTTTTTTTAAAAATCATTGGTTTTTTGTTGTTGCTTTGTTTTTTGTTTTCTTTTGTTGTTTTGTTTTCCTTTGTCTTGTTTTTGTGCTTTTGGATGTCTATCTGGATAAGAGAGGTAGCATAAACAATCTGGAGGAGAAAATAACAGGACCAGTGGTTGCAGGGGTACAGGAAAGAGGGGGAGGCAGAGGGAAGGAAAGGGGGGGTGGTCAAAAAACCCAGGGACAAGGGAACAAGTGATCCAAAATCAATGGCCAGGAAAGTTTAGGATGCCTAGTGTGGCTTGATCAAGGGCAATGTAG
This sequence comes from Nesogale talazaci, assembly GCA_004026705.1. Classification (NCBI taxonomy): domain Eukaryota; kingdom Metazoa; phylum Chordata; class Mammalia; order Afrosoricida; family Tenrecidae; genus Nesogale; species Nesogale talazaci. The sequence continues at coordinate 220,438 of PVJH01000587.1, forward strand.
CAGAGCAATTACAGAGACCTGAATGAAGGCCAAGCATGATAGACAAGAGGAAAGTAAAATGAAATAGAGGAAAAATATAGAAGGCAAAGGATATTTGTAGAGGTCTAAATACAGGCATGTACATATGTAGATATATTTATATGAAACAATAAGGAAATAGATCTATGTATATATACTTATATGTTAAGTATTAAGGCAGAAGATGGACATTGGGCTTCTACTTGAGCACTCTACGTAAGTACTCCCTCAATGCAAGAACACATTGTTCTAATAACCTGGCATTCTGTGATGCTCACCTTCCCTGGCAGATTGCTGAAGACAAAATGGATGCACAAGAAAATATGGTGAAGAAAGCTGATGGTGCCAGGTTATCAAAATAGACAGTGTCAGTGGTCTTAAAGGATTGAAAATAACCAAGCAGTCATGTAACTGAAAAGCAGGAAAGTCCACATGGTAGAAGCAGACCAGCCTGTGTGATCGTGAGTCATCAATGGACCCAGGAATCAGAGAGTAAGGACACAGGACAAAAAAAATCACATCATTGTGAATGAGGGGGAGGGAGGTGTGAAGACCCAAAACCCATCTGTACACAGTTGGACATCCCCTCACAGAAAGGTCACAAGGAAGAGATTAGTCAGTCAGGGTGTGGTATAGCATTTATGGAACGTACAACTTTCCTCTAGATTTTAAATATATCCTTCCTCTCCCCCCCACTATCATGACCCCATTTCTACCTTACAAATCTGGCTAGACCAAAGCATTTTCACTGGTACAGATAAGAGCTCACCACACAGAGAATCCAGAATAGAGAAATCCCTCGAGACTAGTGGTGAAAGTAGCGATACAGGGAGGGTGGGATAGAAAGGGGAAACCTCCTCCCTGGGGGATGGACAATAGAAAAGTAGATGAAGGGAGAGGTCAGAGAGTATACAATATGACAAAATAACAGTAATCTATAAATTATCAAGGGTTCATGAGGAAAAGGAGAGCGGGGAGGGAGGGGCAAAATGAATAGCTGAAATCAAGGGTTCAAGTAGAAAGCAAATGTTTTGAGGATGATGATGGCAACAAATGTACAAATGCACTTGATACAATTGATGCATGTAAGGATGGTGATAAGAGTTGTATGAACCCCCAATTTTTAAAAAAGGGAAAAATGCAAATACTGGCACAATATATGCATGTATATATTGTGATTAGAACTGTATGAGCCCCCAATAAAATAAAAATGAAATAAATGAAGGGTCACGAAAAAGAGAGAAGCCAGTCACAATGCAGTATAGCTTTCATGAAACATATTTTCCTTTAGTTCTTTTTTTTCCTTTAGCTCTTTAATGCTTCTTCCCTCCTCAATATCATGATCCCAATTCTACCTTATAAATCTGGCTTGACCAGAGCATTTACACTGGCACAGATAAGAGCTCAAAACACAGGGACTCCAGAGCAGATTAACCCTGCAGGACCAATAATGAGAGTAGCGGTACCAAGGGGGTAAGGAGAAGGTGGGGGGAGAAAAGGGAAACAGATCACAATGATCTACATATAGATAACCCCCTACCAGGGGGACAGACAACAGCAAAGTGGGTGAAGGGAGACAGCAGTCTGTATAAGACATGAAAAAAATGATAAATTATCAAGGGCTCAAAAGGGAAAGAGGGTGAAGATGAGCTGATACCAAGGGCTCAAGTAGAAAGAAAATGTTTTCAGAATGTTGACGGCAACAAACGTACAAATGTGTTTGATACAATGGATGTATGAATGGATTGTGATAAGAACTGTAAGAGTCCCCAGGAAGATGATTTTTTTTAAGTGGTTGAACACATAGGAGAGGAAGAAGTGAATGGAGGCATGGGCAGAGATTCTGAACAGGATGCTGGACACTTGAAACGATTTTGAGGTGAGTAATGCTGAAGATGTAGAAAATCTACCTCTCCATTACTGGTGGCACTATACAGCAACCCTTACCTTGAAGAGAGCTTTTTTCTAGGCAACAATAAAACAGTTTAAAATATTAGAGCTAAAGAAGCTGTGTGAATACATACAAGTGTGTTTTGGCCAGAGTGACAGATTACATAACCTATGAAAACAAAGACAATAGAGAAAAACTGCTACCAGACAAAGTGACCGTACACATGACACCAGGAAGCAAGCAGAACGCTACCAATAAATATTGAATGGGGGAATTCTCATAGAGGAAAACAACACAAGTAGAATCTGTCCAACTACATGCTGAGTTTTGAGGTTTTGTTCTCTTAAACTCAGTCTATAACCTTTTTGCATCACTCGAATCAAATGGTATACTGATTTTATCTTTTCTCTGTGCAGAAAGCATGCCATTCAGGAGAAAATGCTGATACTAAAAGATTTTGGTTGTAGTTCATTGGCCTTGAGTCAGCTCCGACTCATGAGATGTGTAGAAGTCGTTCAAGGTCATGGAACTGGTCAGTCTTAAATTCTGAATAAGAACCCAAGGAGGGTTCGATTCCAGGGCTCTTTCTTCTTCACAGTTGCCCACTCTCATGGGCTTATTTATTGAACAAAAAATGATTAGTCGACCAATACTTATTGACCAGTGCTTGTTTGATACATCATGAAGGTTTCTGGATTGTGCTTGTCCTCGTCCCTTGAGGGGCAAGGCTGGTTTAACAGTTGTTTAGTCCATTCATTCAGTAAATCATTAGTGAGAATTTACTATGTGTAGACATTGTATTGTTCTAGGCTCTAGTGATCCAACAGTAGACAACATAGTCCTAGCCCTGTCTTCATACAGTTCACATTTTGGTAAAGATGACAGAAAACAATAACAAATAAAAGTATTGCTATATGCAACAGGAAGGAGACAAACAAGTTGGCTCTCATAAAGAAGGAGGAGACCGATCTGTCTTAAATAAGAATATTGGAGAATATTACTAAAAAAACATCTCATTCAGGACAAGTCTGAGATGTGAGGAGAAGCCAGGCATTGGAAGAACTTCTAGGCAGAGGGACCAGCAAAAGAAAATGACTTAAAGCAATGAGGACCTTCGCATGTCTGAGAAACTAAGAAAAGACCTGTGTATCTGGAGCAGAGTGAGGCAGGAAGACAGAAACCATCTTGCACAGGCCCTCGGGGCCCTAGTTCTAGGAGCTTAAATTTTAAATCAAGCACATGGAGAGTCATTGAAGAATCTTAAGCATAAAATGCCATGATTTCATTGAGATAGTCACAAGAATTTTATATGTTCTATGTTTATATGTTAAGTATTAAGGAAGCAGGCAGACATTGGGCCTCAACTCAAATGCTCCCTTAACGCAACAACTCTTTGTTCTAATAAAATGACGTTCTGTGATGCTCACCTTCCCGACATGACTACTGAAGACAAAATGCATGCATAAGCAAATGTGATGAAGAAAAATGATGGAAAAAAAGAAAGAAAACTGATAGTGGCTGGCTATTAAAAGATATAGCACCTGGGATCTTAAAGACTTGAAGTTAAACAAGCAGCCATCTAGCAGGGAAACAATAAAACCCACATAGGAGAAGCACACCAACCTGTGTGATCAGGAGGTATGAACAGGATCAAGTATAAGGCATCAGAAGACCCAAAGCAAACAATCATATCAATGCAAATGAGGTGGGTTTAAGTGGAGACCCAAAACCCATCTGTAGACAACTGGACACCCCTTCACAGTAAGACCACAAGGGACAAGTCAGCCAGGCTGCAGTATAGCACCAACACAACACAAAACATTCCTCTAGTTCTTTAATGTCCCCCCCATCCCCTCATTATGAGCCCAGTTCTATTACAAACTTGACTAGAACAGGGCATGTACACTGATACAAATACTCTCCACACCCAGAATCCAGAACAGGGAAGTCCCCCAGGAGCAGTAATAGAAGTAGCTTTACCATGAAGCATGAAGATAAGGGGGAGGTAGGGGGAAAAGGAAGAGAAAGGCAGAACCAATAACAGGCATCTAGTACAAACACCCCTGCCCCAGGGGATGAACAACAGAAATGCGGGTGAAGGGAGAGAATGGACAGTTTAAGATATGTAAACAACAATAATTTTAAATTATTATGATCAAGGGTTCGTGAGTTGGAGAGAGAAATAGGGAGGGAATAAAGAGGAGCTGACATAAGGAGTGCAAGTAAAAAAAGAAATATTTCGAAAATGATGGTGGCAGCACATGTACAAATACATTTGATACAATTAATGTTTGGATTGTGTGTAAGAGCGACAAGAACCTCCAATAAAACAACTTATTTTAAAAATTTTTATATGTTCAAATTTCAAAAGCTTTAATCTTAATAATCCTGATACAAGTGATAGTCTTATTATTTTACAGCTGAAGCAACTGCAGCCCAGAAGATGAAGTAGCCACCTATAATCACATAGCTAGCTAGTATAGGGCAGAGTCAGAAATCACACCTATTCATTACAGAATATTGATACTTAACCATTACAAAAAAGAAAACTCCAAATTCACTGCCATCAACTGGATTGCAACTTTTAATAGCCCACTCCACTGTGACTCCTATGTGAAATAAAGATTTGGTAGGATGGAGAAGGGGCAAGAGTGAAGATATCAGGGAGCTATTGCAAGGCAGAAAACTTATGACTTAAAATAGGATGGAATGAAACAGAAAACAGTTGGTGAATTTCATATAGTAATCTCAGTCATACAAGTGACAGAACTTGATGCTGCAGTAAATACAGCAGAGGAAGAAAAGAGGAAAATCAAAGGTGGCTCTTAATCCCTATTAAGTAATTAATCAAATTGATGCCAGTGTCATTTATGATTGACAGAGAAGTGAAACAAGTTTAAGAGATTTTTTTCAGATCCAAGGTATTGATTTAGTAATCTTAAACTGGGCCTGTTAAGTCAAAACTTGAAAGCATCTGGAGCTATAAAAATGTAGAAGTCATCTGCATAAAGATGGCTATTAAAATCCCAAGAAAGGACAAAGCAGCCTCGGGAGAAAATATATGTTGTTTTTGTTTTTAGGTGCCACCAAATGAGTTCCCACCCACAGAGACCTTTTGCACAAAAGGTCAAAACACCCCGTCTTGCACCATCCTCACTACTGTTATTATGCTTGATGTATTAGACTGGGTTCTCTAGAGAAACCAAACCAGGACGCTTATGATTAGCTAGACAGACAGATAGAAGATAGATAGATGAGAGATAGATAGATAGATAGATAGATAGATAGATAGATAGATAATAGAGATATAAAAACGGAACAAAGAAATAAATAGCTAATAAGTCTTTAGAGAAGTAAAAATGCTCAGTGCAACTTACTGCCGTGAGACAGTCAATACATTGGCAGTCCTCCCACTCACAAGGGCTGCTGGGTGCAAGTCAAGAAAGCAGACAGCTGAGTCTTCTATAGAGAAATTCAGGCAAACTGTCCACAGGCAGCAAACAGCAGGGTAAGTCACCAACAGTCAGCCAGATGACACCAGCACTGTGGCTAAGTAGGTCTGGAAGGAACCTCAAACTGTAGTGACACACCATGGGTTGGGTGTCTGAGAAATAGTGTAGCTTGAAAGTTGAGGCAGAGAACCAGCCAAGACAGCCACACACAGGTCCAATCATGAAAGAGAAAGAGACAAGAAAGGTAAGGTTTGTCAACCATTGAGCTCACCACCCTTCAATTAATCCCACATGTACTCATTGGCCAGGTTGTCACAATCGACCTACCTATCACGCTTGAGAACACTGTTACAGCCCTAGTGCCAATCCATCTCCTTGAGGGTTGTTCTCTTTTACACTACTCCTTTTACTTTACCAAATATGGTGTCCTTTTTTAGAAACCTTTCTCTCCTAACATGTCCAAAGTTCAGAAGAGGATTTCTTGCCTCTAGGGAGCACTCTGGTTGTACTCCTTCCAAGACAAATTTGTTTGTCCTTTTGCAATTCATGGTCCTTTCAATATTCTTTCCAGCACAATTCAAATTCATCAATTATCCTTTGGTCTTCCTTATTCAATGCCCAACTTTCACATGTATATGAGATAATTAAAAATACCATGGCTTGGATCAGCACATCTTAGTCCTTAAAGTAACACCCATGCTTTTCCACACCTGAAATAGGTCCTGTGCAGTAGAGTTACTCAATGCAATGTGTCACTTTGTCTCTTGACTGCCACTTCCATGAGCACTGATTATGGATCCAAGCAGGACAGAACACTTGACAACGTCTGTCTTTTTTCTGTCTATCTTTTATCATGATGCTATTCGTTGTGAAGATGTTGGCTTTCTTAACATTGACTCGTAATCCATATTGAAGGCTGTCATCCTTGAGCTTCATTAGCAAGTACTTCAATTCTCCGCACTTTCAGCAAGCAAGACTATCATCTGCATGTTGTAGGTTGTTAAAAAACCTTCCTCTTCCTCCAGTCCTAAGCCCCCATCTTCTTCATACAATCCAGCTTTTGAGATGATTTACTCAGCATACAGTTTGAATAAGAAGGGGGAGAGGAAGCAATTCAGAGGCACACCTCTCCTGCTTTTGAACCACACAGCACTCCCATGTTCTGTCCACACAACTGTCTCTTGATCCATATACAGGTTCCGTATAAGCACCAAGTATTGCTCCATTTTTCTCAAGGCTATATGCAGTTTGTTATGATCCACACCATTGAATTCAAAACCCACGAGCAAACAGCTTCTGGGCTTCTCAGCTTTCATACAAGATCCATCAGATATCAGCAAGGAAAGAGAATGTATAGCCAGAGAGAGAGAATCTGAGATGAAACTTTGAGATAAAATATATATTTAGAGTTAATTAGAGAAAAATCAAAACATCTAAAATACTTTGGACAGTGAGGAGTGAGAAGCCAGAATAAATAATCCAAGAAAACAGGGTTTCATAAAAACGGAGTCATCACTCTCAAATGCTGGTGAGAAGTCAGTGTGAGTTTATATCATCTACATTATGTGATTCCAGGGATTCCAGAAAGCCATGATCCTAAAAATTCTCCCCAATCAGCTCTTTCTTCCCCCCAAACTCCAAACTCACTGCCAGGGAGAAGACCCCAACTCCTAGCACCTCTATAGGGCAGGCGAGAACTATTCCTGAGCGCTTACTCCTGGTCCCATAAGGACCAGACATCCCTATTTTTTTCCCATGGAGCTGTGGGTGGTTTTGAACAGCTGATTGCTCAACACATCACCAGTGTGCCACCAGTCTCTTAGCTCACCCTAGAATGAATAACGTTCAGATAATTTCTAGTTGCTGGAGATTTGATGGGGAAGAAAAGCAAGTGATATGCTAGATAATGAGAGAAGGAGGATCCCCGCCAAAAAAAAAGGAGGGGACAAATCAGAAGGGGGTTAAAAAGACCTTGGAGACATTAAATAACAAGTTTAACTATCTCACACATTTTCCTAGAGGCCGATCACTGTCTGAGTCTTTTCTATTTCACACTAATATTCTGACTGATATTTGAAGGGAAGAACCTGTATAACATCTCCCTTACATTCCTTCAGGGCACCAACAAGGGTTCTTTTCTTCACTATACATTATTGAAATGAAATTGTCTACAACCTTTTTTTATCACCATTTTTGAGGGGGTTAAAGTAAATGCGTGCTACCATTTTGGTGATGGAGAAAGGGAGTCCAGTGACTTGCAGAGGTTTTCAAACACTCTCCCCCACAATCCTCGGAGCAGAGCACTTGCTGGAGGGATGATTCCAGTTGTAGTTAGGCACTGAGTAGACCTGGATTCCAGCTGACACACCTGAACTTGATCCCACTGATTTCCATATAATTCTTCTTCTTTGTTCTTTCACAGACCCTGAGGGGAGCACTGAGTTAGACAACTGGGTCACCATTGGTGTCACATGTTTCCACAGTAAATTGGTTCCAACCACCAGATGGGGGGTAAGAATATCATCATCAAAGAACTTAATTCTTTAGAAATTCTGCTTTCACATGCCTTGAGAAGAAAAAAACAAAGGGAGTCAGCATCCTCTTCATGCCTTGTGGCTAGAAAAACAGTGATGTTATTTAACAACTGCTTCCTAACATTGCAAAATGTCTCCTCAGGTGGGTGAACAAGTGAGAAGCCGAATACATGAACTAGCAAATTATTGATAGAAAGGAAAAGGCACAGCACAAGTTGATCACCTCTGGATTGTTCCAGATAAACTTCCCATGACAGTGGCTCCTTCCACATTGGAGCAGGGTATAAGATTGATGCAGATAAGATAGGAATGCAGGAAGAGCACAGAAGGATATAAACAAAATATCCTTGGCCCTTGTGTGGTGGGGGTGACCATGTTCTGGACATTTGTCCTTCTGGAAGCTTTTAGCAGTCACAGCCAACTATTCTCAAATCTCTTATCTGAGGAGGAACTTTCCCTCACTTTGCACCACTAAAGCAGCTGGTGGCCTCCCTAAGGAGATATTTTTTGAAAAACAAGCATTTCTTCTGTTCAGAGCAACCCCCTTCTGTGAAGGTTAGCATTCCTGGAGTGCCTCCAAACTGTCTAGAGAGACTCTCTGTCCCCAGAGTCTGAACAGAGCAACAATAAAGAAGGGGAAATTCGATGAGGTTCCTTCAACAACAACAACAACAAAAAAAAAAAAATAAGCAAGTCAAAACACAACACTTCATTTGGAGACTTAAAAATTACAAAGAAGGGCATGAGAAATGTAAGGACAATTGCTATTCCTGGGGTTTTGGGACCTGGGCCTGTGCTGGGGCTCCCAGATGCTTGTGCCAAGCAACACTATCTGCTTTTTGGTTGTTGTTTCATTAACCAGTGGCATTTTCTAGTTAAGCCCTGGGCAGTTGCTAGATTGTGCGCATGGCACCAGGTGTCTGATGGGTCCGTAGCATGAAAACAGTGCCTTGCTTAGATGACAACGCCAGAAATGAGAAGCCCTTGGTTGTTCTGTTTCAGCACTCCCTTCAAGTGTTTGCCTCACCTGGGAGCTCTTCCGGGAAAACTGGTGGTGTGTCAGGAACTATCATTTGTCACTAATACCTTGAGATCCTGTAGACTAAGAAAAAGTCAGATAACACTGGCTTAGAGTTCCAAGGTCACCTTTTACTAAGTACTATATCTGAGATAAGTTCATTAATTTAGCTGACCTTCAGTGACCTAGCCTATAAATGGCCCTGAAAACCCTTCTCATAGAATTGTTATGAGAACTAAATAGAGTAAGATATGACAGCGCTATCTGTTGGCATTTGCTGGGCCAACTGGAAGAGTCCTGGGTGACACAAATACTTTGCACTCTCTGACTAACCAAAAATGGATAGTTCCACCTCACCCAGCTGCACTGCAGAAGGAAAACCTGGTGATCAAATTCTATAATACTACCTCTACTGAAAACCAGTAGAACAAAGTTCTACTCTTGAACAGGTGGAATGAGGTTGGCAAGTGTCAGAATCAATTCTTTGGCAATGAGTTTGGTTTAGATTTCTATGGCTAGGAAAGTCTACCACTATAAAGTCTAAAATAGAAAGATGGCTCTAGTTTGGTAACTCAGCGTGATAAACTCAAACTACTGAGGCCAGAGCAGGCGCTTACACCTCTGTTTGTATCAGGGGACTTCAAAAAGTTGTGTGGACAGTCACTGAAAACAAATGGTGCATAAGCAAACGTGAAGAAAGCAGATGATGCCTAGCTATCAAAAGAAATAGCATCTGGGGTGGTAAAGACTTAAAGTTAAACAAGCAGCCATTTACCAGAGAAGCAACAGGCCCACATGGATGAAGCACACCAGCCTGTGATATCATGAGGTGTCTACAGAATTAGATAGCAGGCTTCAGAAAACCCAAAACAGCAACAACAAAAAGTTGAAAATAAGAGGGGTTGGAGCAGAGAACCAAAACCCATCTGTAGACAATAAGGCAATCCCTCACAAAAGGGTCACAAGATAAGTCAACCAGGACTCGCTATAACACTGATGAAACATATGCTATTCCTCTGGGTCTTTAAGGCTTCTCAGCCCCTCACTATCATGATCTCACCCCTGCCTTTCAGTTCTGGATAAACAGGAGTTTGTAAACTGGTACAGTTAAGAGCTCACAACACACAGAATTCAGACCAAATAAGTTCTTTGAGAAATGAGAGCAGTGATCTAGTGGTGGTCCATCACTGGAAAAATTTTTCCCATGTTACAGATAATTAAAAAACAAGGTCATTTTGGAAGGAACCCTGAAGCAGGGTGGTGATGCCTGTGGTGTAGAATTCTCTCCAGTCTCCGTGAGAGAAATACTATCAATCATGAGGATGAGGTTGCTGATTTTGGTGGCATAAGTACCAGCCAAGTCTGATTCTTGGGCACAGATGGTGGTCATATTAGTCAATGAAGTACATACGGGAAGAGGAGTTACTATGCAATGAGCTACTTTTATATGACTTATCTAGCCATAGTTTTGTAGCAGTCATCAAATTTAACTCTACAATAAGATGCTTGTGGCTCACCCAGAGGATTTCCCAGAATATTAATAAAGCAAGTAATCTGTGTGACACCCTTTGGTGGGGGCTGGGGATAGGACCATGCAAATAAGCTGCATGGAACCTGTAAAAAGCATTTATTTATTTTACCATCCTTTAGGCTTAAAATGAGAGTGCATCCATTGATCTCAAAATCCCTGTGCTATGAATCTCCTAGACTCAAGAGAGCTATCATTATCAAATCAGAGATGATGAGAAGCAATGAAAAGTAACAGGAACAGAAGTAGCAGAATAAGGAGATGAGCAAGAGATAGGGCAGTGGGGTTCTTGGGCCACAGAGCAAGAAAACTAAGTGCCTTCAAAAAGGAGCATTGCTAGCAAAGTTGGAGGGGGAGCAGGACAGGGGGTGGGTAAAGAACTGTATAACACTAACCCATGCAGAACAGAGGCTAAGTCAACTCAAGAGACTGTAGGGTCTGAGGATCAGAGAGAGGTCTGCCTGCAGACACAACTAAGATGAGTATATCCTAGTAGAAGAACTATATCCTGAGTCACTTTTGATCCTAAATTACAATCTGTTACTTTTTTAGCAGATATCAAATATATGAGGGCTGTCTGTGAGTTCTGTGTAGCCACTGCAATGAATTATCAAACCCAGCAGAGAAATAGAGAGTGAGACACAGCTGATGTCACAACTGCCTAGAGGTTAAAGAGCAGCAAGATGTCTGAGTGCTGCCTCGTAGCAGTCAGTCTTAGAGGCTTTCTGGTTTTTCTCTACTGCCACACCAACTCTGTAGTTAGCTAACCTGCTATTTTTACAGACAGTCAATCTTCCTTCAGAGAAAGTATGAAGATTCTTCCATAAGAATCACCTAGCTATATTTTCTCTAAGTATATAAAGTTAAAAGGATGGCCAGACTTCATCCCACATACTATGGACACATATCAGCACTTGCTGGTGAAGATCAAAGATTTCAGCATTTGGTGTGAATAACAAGTCAAATTCTACAAATCCTCAAAACTGGACCTGTAGGTAAATAGAGAAAAGATTGAAGTTGTCAAGGATTCCATCTTGCTTGGATTCACAATCAATGCTCATGTAGCAGTCAAGAAATCAAACAAAGCACTGCATTGGGTAAATCTGCACACAATTGCTTCCAAATGTTGAAGAGTGAGGATGTTCTTTGAGGATTAGGGTGCGCTTGACCCATGCCATGGCATTTCCACAGCCTCAGGTGCATGTGAAAGTTAGACATTGAATAAGGAAGACCAATGAAAACTTGGTGCATTGAACTGTGCTGCTGGAGAAAAATATTGAAAGTGCTATTTTGACTGCCAAAAGAACAAAAAGGTCTTAGAAGAAGGACAGCCAGAATGTTCCTTAGAAACAAGTTGTAAGACTCCATCCCACATACTTTGGATGTGCTATCAAGAGACCAGCCTCTGGAGAAGGACAACATGCTTGGTAAAGTAGAAGGACCGTGAAAAAGAGGCAGGTCCTCAAAGAGATGGGTTGATCCAGTGGCTGCAACAATTGGGCTCGAGCACAGGAACAAGTGTGGAAATGGCACAGGTGTGGGCAAAGTTTCATTCTGGGGTACTAGGTCATGATGAGTCGGACCTGACTCAAGGGCACTTAAGAACAACATGTAAAGTTGCCATCTGCAATGCAGTTTGGAAACTCATACGCAAGTCTAGTGTGTTTTGTACCACTCCAGAGCTGACTGGGCTCAATGTGAAGGTCACTCATCCCCAAACACACTGCCAAGGAGTTGATTCTGACTCTTGGTAACCCTGTACAGAATTCCTCAGACTGTAAGTCTTTATAGCAGCAGAAAGTCTCATTTTCCTGCCAAGCAGCACTTGGTGGGTTTGAACCACTATGGTGTGCTAAGCAGTTCAATGCTTATCTAACAGAGCCACAGATAAGACAAATGGATCTCCCAAAACAGTGACTTTTGTATTTTTGCAACTCCAATTCAAATTCTGTCCATGTCATGTTCTCTTCCTGCTGGACTTTTCCCCACTGATACCCATCTCATGTCCTTATAGCTTGTCTTCATTTGATTTAAGCTGCTAATAAAGCTAATCTTTGGGCTGAGCCCCGGTGGCATAATGGTTGTGCGCGGGACTGCAGCGCACTGGGTTGGAGGTTCAAATCCAGCAACAAGTCTGGGTCTCCTACTCCCACTACCAGAGGGCAGTGATGCCCCCCCCCCAAAAAAAATGAAAGCTAATCTTCTACTTTAGTTCCAGAAGTCCAACACCCGTGGTAAACCAACTTCTAGGTGGGTAAGTGACATGTAACCAACAGAAACCCTCAAATTCCCCTGAGATCTGATTGAGCAAGCAGTGGAGGCATGTTAGCCAGAAAGATGGAGTTCTGTAGAGAAATGTGGCATGCATTATCTAGATAGAAAATTGGTTTCATTTATTCTAAAGACAATATCCACTTTGATACATCCTATAGTTGGAAATCCCAATACACAATGTCTCCCCTATAAAACCAATAGCTGTCTGCATGATAAAATTTACCCAAGGTGCATGCATGCAAATGAAGTGTAATATGTACACAGGCAACAGTCAAGAGGTCAACACTTCCACATTGCTCTTGGTATTTTTCCAATGGTGGTTGCTTAATTTGCATTGACCTAGGACTAAACCTCCCCCTGAGGGTGCGCATGTGTGTGTTTAGCCACTTTGCAGTCTTCACTCTGAGGCACTTCCTCTGCACAGGAAACCTGATTAACCTTCTGATTAACCTTCTGCATCCTTCCATGATACAAATGAAGGCCTCTTTTTATACACCAAGTAAATGCACAAATTGTCTCATTCTAAAGTGTGAGGATTAATAGGAGCACTTCAGTGCTAATGGAATATGCAAAGATGGGCCTCATGGGGGAAAGAAGTACTTTTTTAAAGCATGTAATTGTTAGGTTACCCTTAAAATCAGGAAAAGAGAAGCAAAGTGCTAGACTTCCTCAAGGCGAAGAGATCAGGAGGGTCTTGCTGCTGGCTTAAATACTCCACTTGGAAATGTCACAACAAAAGAGGTGGAAAATTACAGGTCGTCACTTTCATTTACACCTTCTCTCCGAGGAGAGCCTACACTGACCTACAGCAACCCGGGAATCCACTCTGTGAGGGAAGGCTCGGAGAGATGGCCAGCTGTTTGGCACATTGCTGCTGGAATTGTTGGTGCCACGCATCTCGCAAGAGTGTGGCTGTGACCCTGGTATAGCCCCTACCTCAAGGAGCTCCTGGGCAGGCGGTGGCAGGTGAGAGGAAATTATGAAAATGGGTTTTGAAACTCCAAAAGGCAATTGAAATGCTAATCTTAATCAAAATCCGTAATAGGCACTGTTAAATCCTCACAGAGGTCTGCTAAAAATATGTAGAGTTCATTCCCAGTTCAAGTCCCAGAAGTATGTTTATTTCCCAGCTTAGGCTTCTCTGAACTGCCATTAATCATTTTGTTCTTTTACCTAGAAAATAATCTGTTGGTGCAAACAGACTAACATATTCCTGCATGAAAATAAAGAAAATAGAGGGCTGAGCCTCGGTGGCGCTGTCGTTGTGTGCAGGACGGCAGCCCACTGGGACGGAGGTTCAATTCCAGCAGTGGGGCTGGGCCTCCTACTCCCACCGCCGGAGAGCAATGATGCCAAAAAAAAATAAAAAATAAAGAAAATAGAATGAAAAGAACCTTGACAAGTTCCTTCTTGCCTTTTTAACAAGTTCAGAACAAAGAGTATAATCATTTACTCTTCGCTCACTAGCTTCATGGGGCATGGAGTGTTGCAGGGAGTGGTTCAAGTGGCAGAGTTATCACCTTTGCAGTAGGAATTCCTATACAGTTCTCACCTGTTAGTGGAGCCTCGTATGTCGCCATGATGCTACAGAGGTTCAGCAGAGTTTCTAGATTAAGACAGTCTAGGAAGAAAGACCTGGTGATCTACTCCCAAAAATCAGTCAATGAAAATCCTATGGATCACAAAAGTCCAATCCACAACCCATTTAGGGGATGGCAGAGGAGTGGACAACATTTTGGTCTGTTGTGCATAGGGTCTCCATCATTCACAGTCTGATGGGATGACAACAGATAATAACAACAACAAAATTCATAGCAATCATCCTGAGATTTCACTTCCTAACCTTTAAAATGAAGTGTTAGTGAGGATTAAAGATTTTTCACAATATGCATGAAATAGGCCCCTTTACTGTCCCACATAGGGTACTGTTTCTTTCCCACTTTCAGGAGCCACTGCTTTGGATTATAAATTCACTGCTTCCCACTGACCTTCAAAACAAACAAAAGATAAGTTGTTGGCTGAAAAGACAGACAAATTTAATGTGTAAACAGTAAGTCTTTAAAACATATAGTCTGGATTAAGTTAAAATCACCATGTCCCCCAACTCCATCAGTGACTGCTGAGCCTCCACTTGTACCTAAGATTTTTGCAAAACCTCAGAAACTTGTGTTTTCATGGTCACATCAGCTTCAAATGAATGCTTCTGTTGCATTGCCAAACATCTTGAGATTCATCTCCTCGGCTGAACCCTTACCAAGTGAAACTCAGCCTCTGTTCACAGCCTTTTTATAATTAATAACATTCAAACATTCATGCAAACATTTGGACACTTGACATACTTCCCTGACACTCCACTAAAGATTTGACAATAGAGAGTTTTAACATCACAATATCAAAATCCACTGACTATAAGAGGCATTCAATTCTCTCGTCTCTTTCTACTGGACACTGAGCCTTCTTAGGCATATCAGAGACACACTGATGTGCTCTAGTAAGCAGAGAAATATCTATCCCTTCTGGCTCTTGCCTTTCACAGAGAGACTAATCACAGCTATGCTATGGATTGAACTATGTCCCTTTCCTCCACCAAAAATAATTGTGTTGTAAATCCTAGCCATGATACCTGTGATTGTAGCCCCATTTAGGAATGGGTTGTCTCTGTTATGCCCATGAGAGTAGATTAGAGTCTGTCTTCAGTCAGACAGACTGAAGAGATATAAAAGAGATGAAGCAAGAAAGCAAACAAGCAGGACGAACACGAGGAAGACCCATATGGAGTTCTCCAAGGAACCAGAAGAGACAAGGCAAATAGAAGAAGAAAGCTTTCCTCCGCCCCCCAGCGCTGCTGCCCTGACGTTGGACTTCTAATCTCCCAACCGATGAGAAAATAAATTTGTGGAAGTCAACCATTTTCCTGTGCTATTTCTGCTATATCAGCACTGCATAACCAAGACAGGCTGTTAGTTCACAATCCTTATTTCTCTACAATGCTCATCCCCAGTCGTCTTTGTAAGAGGAAGGAAGTAGTGCAGAGATGTATTTTCCCACTGGTCTATATTATTCTTCCCCAAACTTAAGCTGACTTCAGAAGTTTCAAAATAACATTTTTTCATCTGGTTAGACCAAAATAAAAAGTAACAGTGAGGAGCAGAGTGTATTCTTATCTTAGAACAAAGGACTGCACATTAGATTGAGTGCCATGATGTGCTAGATGATAAGATGATATCCCTTACTCTTCACCACTCAGAAATTTATATTCAAACAGATCCATGTTCACCACTGCACAATATGATCAAAGTTAATTAGGTTGGCAATTATTTTCTTAAAAGCAAAGCTCTCCATTTAAATAGTGTACTTTGGATTTCTATCAATATAAAGATAAAAATCATCAAAAATTCCAACTAAAACTTTTAAAAACATAACTCTGTAAGTTGAAATGAATAGAACTTTTCATACACAAGGATATAGGATGAAAACATAAAATTTTAATTTGGTAATCCTTTTCTTTTGTCTCACATCACTGCCCTGGTGGGAGTAGGAAGCCCAGCCTTGCTCGTGGAGAGCAGCTGCTGGTTTTGAACCATCAACCCTGTGGACCGCAGTTCCGCACACAACCACTGTGCCACCAGGGCTCAGCTTAATTTGGTAATCCTAACAAGTTCTTTTAATTATTCCTATTTCTCCTGAAAAGGGGTTTCTATTGCCCTTTTATTAAAAATTAAATCCCCAAATCAACCTTGATCATACTCCATCAGCACGAACCCCTACCATATGAAAAGAGTCAGTAACTTAATTCCAGTTGGCAGAATCTCAGGAATTTGCTCCCTTGAAATGCACTGCGTAAATTTCTTAAGGTCAGACATCATGTCCCTTGGGGAAAACGAGAGCAAGCTAATGACCAGTCTTCCTATATCTCATTCGGGGAAACCATCAAAGCAATAAAAATAATACATACAGTCTGACCCTGAAGCTATTTTTCTGTAAAACTAAGCAGTAGAGAAAAACTGCAAATTCCAAATTTTTGGGAAGTAATGCATGAGAAGCCACCCCACTGTGAGAAAGAACAAGTAAAGAGGGGAGCTAGCGATACACACCTGAGGGACTGCATGCCAAAATACTCAGAAAAGGGCCCTCAAAGAGATGCAGTCAGAGGTGAGATTAGAGGAGACAAAAGATAAGACCAATGTGCCTGGGAACATTCAGAAAGGGAAGAACTCAGAAAGCAACAACCAAATACTCCTTCTAAAAGTGAATGCATTGCTTGAGTAGGAAAAGCTGGTGCTTTAGAGACAGTGGCCTCTAAGAAATTAGGCAAGTCCAGGGTGAGGGCAAAAATTCTCCCCAGATAGGCTATTATCTGAAAGGCAGAAAAGGCATGATGACATGAGTGTATCATATGTTACACAGCAAACAAATCTGAGCCATGAAGTCTGGAAATAATGCTCTACCCCCCACCTCATTCTCAGCAATCTCCTCAAAAACAGCTTCTGGTAGTTACACAATTTCACATCAACTTGAAGATATTCTAAAATGTAGGGGTGTAGTTTAGCCTGTCAATAAGGTCACAATCTAATGGGGATTCCTTGTGGGAGTGGCCTTCTCAGAAGGAGAGTCTTGGGAACCTCCCCTCTCTCTTTGCCTTCACCTCTCTGCTGGATGACCCTGGTTACTGCCAGAACCCTGGAGATGTGTCCACTGCCATTGGGTCCATGAGAACATACACCCAGGAGAATATGCACCGGGAGAATGTGACTGCGTGAGCTTGAAGAGGGACATATGGACTAGTACCAACCCTGGAGACTTAAGCTGAACTGGGCTCAGATAGTTTCTCAATGCATATCTGCTTCTTGATATAAAGCTCTATCTTACACATGTATGAGTGTACACTGGATCTGTTTCTCTAGTCAGCCTGGTCTAACATACAATTCAAGAAAAGTGAATTCATTACAAGGAAAAAAGAAAGGAATATTTTCATCATACTCATACACAATTGGACTGGAAAATTCTTGTACAGCTTTTTTAAAGACAGTTAAAATTTACCAGGAAGTTAATACATCAGAAAGATACAAATTCCAACATAAATCATAAAAATGTAATGAAGCAATCACAACTCCGAGCACAGGTTATGAAGCAGAAATACAAAACTAGGGATCAAATAACAGGGATATGAAACAGGAATTGACAGAACTCTAGTATGAACTAGAGAAAGTAAAGGGGGACAGTCATTTTAGAAATAAAAGCTAAATTAGTTGGAGCACAGAAAATAAACTCCACAGCAAAGGTCACAGATGCATAAGGGGGAGAAGTACAGAAATTTTGCAATGCAGTATAATTCCCAATAGCAAGAAGCTGGAAACAGCCTAAATTCCCCATCAATAGAAGAGTGGCTAAAGAACTCTTGTATATACACACAGTGGAATACTACACATCCCTAGAAAGCAGTGATGAAACGTGGAACACCTCAACATATGGAGGGATCTAGAAGACACGATGGTAAGTGAAGTTAGTCAAGCTCATAAGGACAAATACTGTATGAGTCCACTGTGGTGGGAACAGGCAGCAGAACCAGCACAAGCTCAAGCTTGCAGGCCATCCAGTCTTCTGACTTGGGACCAGACAACCTGGTAAAGAGTTGGACTAGCACCAATGAACCACACGTGGTCCGCTCCAGGTAAGTATAGTCTAGGTCATTTGGCCGGAGGGCACCTCACAACACCTGGGGTTAAATGATTGGGGGAGAAGAGGACGGAAGGGATGCTGTCGGCTGAGTGGTACCCATGTGGACCTGGAGTGAGGTCCCTTGTGAGAAGGTTGAGGCTTACTGATGGGAGGGGCAATGCAGGAGAGGAAAGAGGGGATGGTCAAGTCAGGGAAAACAGAGGTGCATGTGTGTTGGGGGAGGAAAAAGGGGGTTGATCGCCAAGCAGAGGAGGAGAGACTGAGGATGCTCATGGGATTACTGGGTAGGAAGGGTCTTTGGTGGTGTGCGAGAGAGGGCAGAATCAATCTAGGGATTCTGGAGGTTTCTCAGGAACCGAGGCAAAGACCGCAAAAACCTGGGACACTGAGCCTGGATCTTCGGGGTGCACGTCATGCTCTAGAGACTGCACCAATGAGACCTCAACCGGGAGTTCCAGTGGGTGAACTGGAAACTATCCCGGAAACATGTGTATTCTGAGGACTAGAACTGGAAAGCACCACAGTGTCTGAAGTGGAAGAAGACAGCCATACGGAGAGGTGTGCTGTTGGTTGGCAAACAAAGTCTTAACATCAATGCCGGGCATGCTGCATTGAGATACATATCATCCTGGCAATCCTGTAGGGCCCATTCTGTTCTATTTTGCTACTGTCCGTTTATATTAGGATACATCTCAGAGGTACATCACCATTGGGTACACCCTCTTGAAGCTGTGCTAGTTGTGCTGCCTTAGTGTTTGATAAATGAAACCCAGGGAGGTTGAGCCTACAGGGAGAGAAATTATAACAGGGATTTGCAAGGTAGAGTTGGGACCATGATGGTTGGGGAGGAGGAAGGCTTCAGGAACTAGAGGGAACTTGTATGCATCATCACTGCCCGGCTGCACCTTGACTTGCCTGTCTCCTCCCCGTGGCTCCCCTGTAAAGGGGTGACCAATTACCCACCAGTGGGCCTGAGGTCCCCATCCTGCTCTCCCCCTCCTTTGTAATGCTGTGATTCTTGTTCTTTGATGCTCGATACCTGCTCCCTTCAGCCCCTCTTGATCACAGAGGCTGGTGTGCTTCTTCCATGTGGGCTTGAGAATCAGTATTTTAACTAGACAAAGATTATGAGTAACTGTACATTTCACTATTTGCCAGAAGGAATAACAATCTGATCATAATTACCAAAAAATACAGCTACAACTATCTATTAGCCAAACAAGCCCCAGATACCTCTTACAGGTGTATATGTACAAGTAGAAATGACATTTTACAAAATTATTAGCTGCATAAATGTTTTATTAGAAAATATTTAATAGAGTATTCACCAATACTTGTTGTCAAATGATGAAGCTACTTGTAGGCTGATTAATTGTGTGAAAAAAGTTGAGGAAGGTGTATATTAGGTACACTTTTCGTGTGAAAAAGATATCAAAATAAGGATGTTTGTAAGTACAGTTACACACCAACCACTCCAAGGAAAAAGACACTAAAGATATTTACCAACTTCTGAAGTCTTTAATTGAACAAACATGCTATCAAGATGCACTGATAATTACTGTTGATTGGAATGTGAAAGCTAGAAACAAAGAAGAGTTGATAGCTAGAAAATAAGCCTTGGTGATAGAAATGGCACTAGATGCCACCTGATAGAATTTTGCAAAACCAATAACTTACTGATTTCAAATAACTTTTTTTAACAACAAAACTGCATACATGGTTTCCACTGGATGGAGTCCACAGGAATCACATTTATTAGGTCTGTGGGGAAAATGATGAAGTGAAGCACAACACAACCAGGGGCTGACTGCAAAAGTGGCCATTAGCTTCATATATGCAAGTTAAGTTGAAGTTCAAGAAAATTAAAACAAGTCCATAAAAGCCAAAGTATGAACCTGAGTGTACCCCCATTTGAATGTAGAGACTATTTCAAGAATAGATTCATGCATTGGACACTTAAGTCCATACATATGTGAAGAAAACAAAGGGTAGTTAAAAAAGTACTCTGGGGCTGAGCCCAGGTGGCGTAGTGGTTGTGTACGGGACTTTGGCCCACTGGGCTGATGGTTCAAATCCAGCAGCAGCTTTCCAGGAGCAAGGCTGGGCTTCCTACTCCCACCAAAGGGCAATGATGTCAAAAAAAGATACTCTGACATCTGCTCTTAAATAAAAGATAGCTAAAAGGATTTTTATGAAATGATGAAGTAAAAGAGTTAAACAGAAGGTTTCAGAGAGTGAGTCAAAAAGAAGATAAAGTATTATAATGAAATGTGCAAAGACTTGGAGCTATGAAACCAAAAAGGGAAAACATGCTCAATCCTTCCCAAGCAGAAAGTACTAGAGAAAAAGAATGGAGGGGGAAAGCTTTGAATTACAATGGACAAAATATTGAATGATGCAGAAAGCACAAGCATATGATCAAAAGCAGATGGTACTGAAGGAAGAAGTCCAAGAACACTGAGGACTGGAAAAAAAAACTTTAAAAAAATAATACTAAACACGCTAGGAAATGTTAGAATATCAAATGAGCAATCCCAACAAACAGATGTAATTCTGAAAGCACTCATTCTTCTATGCCAAGAAATTTTGCAAAGAGTGTGTGGCTGAGTAATTGGAAATGATTCATTTTGGTGCCCAGTCCAAAGAAAGGTGATCCAACAGAATGCAGAAATTATTGCACAGTATAATTAAAATAAAATTTGAGTAGAGTTTTGCTAAAGATAATTTTTAAATTCTTGTACATCAACTGGAAACTGCCAGAAATTCAAGCCAGATATAGAAAAGGCCATGGAAGGCAGGATAGCATCATCAGATAGATCTTGACTGAAAGCAGAGAAAATATAGAAGATGCTTTGTAAGTTGTGGACTATGCAAAAGCATTTAATTCACTGAGTGTATCCTAACAAACTATGGTGCGGCTATTATAGTTTATGTCAACTCGCACCTGTGTGAAAATGTAGGGGCAGAGTCACAGCCAGCTGAAGCCTACTTAGAGATGTGGCTTTTTTATAAAAGACAGTGGAAATTTTCACTTCTCTTGTTCTTCACCTTCCTCCTCCATGGGCTTCTGTATCTACCTCCAGAGTTAGCCCTAGCTGGGCTGTCAATCTGCAGAGTGGGCAGCACCCGGCTATGTTTCCACCAACCTTGGATCCATGTGACTCTGCACCCTCTAGCCTATGATCTCCCTGCTTCCTGCTTCACCTTTCTACATCACTGACCACCCACTGCATGAATCTGAAGAGAATCTTGACTAGCATTGGAGACAAGGATTTCAAGGATACCTTCTTGAAGTAAAATTACTTCTTGATATAAAGTGCTTTCTTTCACATTTATGAATGGCACTTTTTCTTTCTCCAGTGAGAATTCCACACCACTTACTTGTGCTCAATGGAGAAACTGTACAGAGACCAAGAGCCAGTCATTTGATCAAAATGAGGTGATACTGTGTGGTCTAATACCAGGAAATATGCGAGCTTGGGGTATATCCTTTCAACACACTTATTCAATTTGTGTGAGAAGTCCTGAGAAGTAGGACTATATGAAGAATGTATCATTGGGAATGAAGGAAGATTCACTAGCAACCTATGATATGCAGATAGTATAACTTTATTTGTTGAAAGCTATGGCCGTCAGGATGGATTACATCTCAAAATAAATGTTTTAAAACCCAGAATGCGTCTCAAAATTGAGACTGGTGAGACTTCACTTTAGACATGTTTTCAGAAGGAACCAATCCCTGCTTGATGCAGTAGGGGTTCAGAAAAAACAAAGAATGAGGAAGACCCTCAATGAAATGGGTTGACTACAATAAGAGACACATACATAGCAACAGTTGTGAAAACAGTATAGAACAGTATAGATTTTCACAAACAAACCTGTGAGTTCATATGCAGAAACACAAAAAAGGCTATCAAGATCTTAATAAAAGTCAAGTACTTTCTCAATGCAAGAACACTTTGTTCTATTAAATTGGCATTCCTTGATGCTCACCTTTCAGACTCAATCAATGAAGAAAAATGTGTGCACCAGCAAATGTGGTGAAGAAAACTGACGGTGCCCAGCTAACAAAAGATATAGTGTCTGGAGTCTTAAAGTCTTGAAAATAAACAAGCGGTCATCTAGCTCAGAAGCAACAAAGTCCACATGGAAGAAGCACACCAGCCTGTGGGACCACGGGGTGTCAAAGGGATCAGGTATCAGACATCAAAGAACTAAAAATTATATTATTATAAATGAGGGGGAGTGCAGATTGGGGACCCAAGGTCCATGTGCAGGGGGAAAGACATCCCATTACAGAAGGGTCATAGGGAGGAGACGAGCCAGTCAGGGTATAGTGTAGCAATGATGAAATACGCATCTTTTCTCTAGTTCTAAAATGCTTCCTCCCACCCACTATCATGATCTGAATTCTACCTTACAAATCTGGTTGGACCAGAGGATGTACACTGGTACAGATAAGAACCAGAAACATGGAGTATCCAGGACAGATGATCCCTTTAGGACCAGTGGGGAGAGTGGTTACACTGGAAGGATGGAAGGAGGGTGGAATAGAAAGGGGGAACTGATTGTAAGGATCTATATATAATCTCCCTAGGGTATGGACAATAGGGAAGTGGGCCAAGGGAGACATCAAACAGCATTCAACAAGACAAAATTATAATAGTCTATAAATTATCAAAGGTCCATGAGAGAGGGGGGTCAGGGAGGGAATGGAAAAAGGAGGAGCCAATACCAGGGGCTTAAATAGAAAGAAAATGTTTTGAGAATGATGATGACATCAAAGGTACAAATGTGCTTGTATACAATGGATGCATACATGGATTGTGCTAAGAGTTGTAAGAGCCCCCAATTTGATTTAATTTTTAAAAGTCCTTATGGGTAAAAGTAAGGGAGACAAGGATTACTGGCATCTGCTTTGAAGACAAACAGCGGGGAAGCCAGTATAGTGAATGAAGAAGGAAATGAGATGAACTCAGTGAAATCAAAGGTGACTATACCACATAGACCATCCAGGTCCTACAAGAACTCTGACTTTAAGGGTGTGAGGAAATTTTTAAATCATTTTACATACATACATCCATTGTGCCCAGCATTTTTATACATATGTTTCCATCATCATTTTCTAAATGTTTTCTTTCTACTTGATTATGTGATACCAGCTCCTCATTTTTCCCTCCCTCTCCCACCCTCCCTCAAGAACACTTGATAAATTATAAATTATCATTATTTTCATATCTCACATCATCCACTGTCTCCCTTTACCCACTATTTCTTTTATTTGCCCCCCCTGAGATGGATGTGGTTATATGTGGATGTGTTAGTCCGGGTAGACTAGAGGAACAAATTCATAGACTCGTATATGGATATAAGGGAGTGGTTTATATACAAAAGGAAAGGAATACTGAGAAAGCATCCCAATACAGTCCAGTTCAAAGTCATAAGTCCGATATTAGCCCATATACCTGATATCAGTCTATAACGTCTCCTTCCGACTCACAAAGTCACAGGTCAGTGGGTGCAGAATCCCGGCGCTGGCAGGGGTCTCCCCATGGGTCCTCAATTCCAGGGCTCAGGTCCCATCAACAGCATCCAGTGGTGGCAGAAGCAACTCATCCCTGGCAGGGGTCTCCATGTGGCCTCTCCAGCTTCAGAAGTCTGGTTCCATCAGGGCAGAGCCATGTGGCTTCTCCTCCAGCTCTTCAGATGCTGCCATCTTGACTTGCCCATGATTCACCGTCTCTGAGACTCACTCCCAACAACTGGGGAGATAGCTTCTCATCTCCACGAGGGAAATATTGCAAGATTTCCCAAAAGTCTCAGGAGAAAGCCATGCCCACACGGAAGCCTCATTGGCTACTCAATGACTATCTCCAGATTAATAGACCAGACTCCACTCCTACATCTCAGTCATGAAATTAACATAAGCACATGACCCCCACACTGAATTATTGTGATCAGCTCCCCCTTTCTCCCCCGCTCCCCCATTCCCCTACCCTCCTAGTATTGCTACTCTCATTATTGGTCCTGAGGGGTTTATTTGTCCTGGATTCCCTGTGTTACAAGCTCCTATCTGTACCCATGTACATGCTCTGGTCAAGCTGGATTTGTAAGGTAGAATTGGTGTCATGATAATGGAGAAGAGGGCACTAAAGAACTAAAGGAAAGTTATACATTTCATTGGTGTAATACTGCACCATGACTGGCCCATCCACTCCTTGTGACCTTGTTGTACAATTGTCTACAGACGGGCTTGGGGTCTCCACTTCACCTTCCCCCTCAACCACATGGATATAATTTTTTGTCTTAGGTCTTTAATCCCTGATACTTGATCCTATTGATGCCTCATGATCGCCCAGGCTGGTGTGCTTCTTCCATGTGGGCTTGCCATATAAACTCATTTATAAACCAAGTTTTTCAGCACATTTTTCAAGCTGAAAAAGTCCCCCTTAGCTTATATTCGAATGAGGGTCCCATTTACCTGTTCTCTGGTGCTGTGAGAGTGCTTTCTGGTCTCTCCCATTCCTCTGTGGGGCCCTGCAGCCTCTGTGGGTGGTCCTAAGACTGCTGATATCACCGCTCATCTTATCTCCTGAACACTGACAGCCTCTGTGTTGTCCCTGATGTACTGGGCAACAACCTACTCACTTCTGTGTGCTGGTACCTGAGGCACACTGCATCCTTCTCAGAAGAATGTGAGATTTGGCAGCTCTTCTCCAGGGCTGTGACCAATTAGGTAACATTTCCAATCTAACTCGTGTTTGTTCATGCCCCCCTTGCTTTGCCCAAGTATTGTTGAATGCAAGTATCAGTATATCTCTGGTACGTTTATTTACAGTATGTTTATTTATAGTACGTTTATTTACAGTACTTAGTCTGCTATAGTCTATTTTCTTATTAACTCCCATCTGGACCCAGTGCTTGCATAAAGCAGCCTGTGTTAGGGCTTATAATATAAGTGCTGCGTTTTGCATGCACTCTTACTGTGTTAACACTTCCCATACATAGGCGGTAATGCTGGCCATACAATAACACAGCACATGCAGTAACACAGTGCATACGAAATACAGGGTGTATACAATGAGCCCTAACACATACTGCCCTATGCAAACAGTCATATCATCACATTCTGGAATATCATCAGCCTGCATTAGGCCTCAAACTATACTAATTACATTATGTACATGCAGTAATGTGGTGTATATAGTAATGCAGTCCATGTAATATCACAGAGAGAATAGTTATGTTGATACCATATTGGTTTTGTTGATCCTATTTTCCACTTATAGAGCTAGATTATTGTTTTTCTTTGAAATAAATATTAAAAAATATTTAGCCTACTGATGTCGCATTTAATGTACTTTTATTGGTATCTATTTTTACTTTGAAATTTACCAGTAGCTGCTGCATTTCCCATTCTAGGTTTATACTCATGCTAATAAGTTTTCCCAGTTTTTTGTGGTAAAATTAGGTGCCTTAGCTTATATTTGGGTCAGCAACTACTCGAGTATATACAGTAGTTGCTTTTCAGCTGGATGGCCACTTGTTTATCTTCACATCTTGGTTATATCTTTTGATAGCCAAGCACTGTCAGCTCTCTTCACTACATTTATTTATGCACCCACTTTGCCTTCAGTGATCAGGTCAGGAAGGTGAGGATCAAGGATTTCCAAATTAATAGAACAAAGTACACTTTTGTGAGGGAGTACTTCAGTACAGGCCCAATGTCCATCTGCTACCTTAATACTAGACCTATAAATACATAGGTTTGTGAATCATCCTATATAAATATATTTACATATGTACATACCTGTATTTAGACTTCTATAAATGCCCTTTGCCTCCTAGTTCTTTCCTCTATTTCCTTTTACTTTCTTCTTGTTCCACTATTATGTTCAACCTTCATTCAGGTTTTAGTAGTTCCTCTCGGCTATATTGCCCATCATTAAGCCCCATCAGGCATCCTACACCCTCCTCACCAGTGATTTTAGGTCACTTGTTGTTCCCTTGTCCCTGGGTTTGTGGCCACCTTCCTTCCTTTCCCCCACCTCTCCCTCTCTCATGTCCCCCCGGGAACCATCAATCCCATTGTTTGCTCCTCCAAATTGTTTATACCACCTATCTTATCCAGATAGATATGCAGAGACAATAGTAAGCACAGAAACAAGACAAAACAACAACCACAAAAAAAGAAAAGCCTATAAACCGTTGCAGGCCTGTTTGTTGACTTTTAGGAGTGTTTTCAATCAAGTCTAATGGGGTGTCATGACGTGGCCCCCAAATCCCTTTTTGGTATTCCACCAGGGACTTCACTGCTTTGCTCCCCTTGACACTTTGTTGCACACCTTTAGTGTTTCAACCAAACACAATTGCCCCTCTGTGTTTCCAGTCTTGTCCCCTATAGTGCTACTGGTCAGTAAGAGATGTCATGTCTCATGGTGAGGCAGGCCCCATGGTCCTCTCTGTGCATAGGCTGCTCTGAGCAGGAATATGATCCTTGGTGGCCCAGGATGTGTTTCATTCTATCTCCTTACTTCTTCATTTACTCCTGTGTGCTCTGACCAGCTGTACCCTTCTCCCTAAGCTGTAACTTCAGTGTTGTCCTCTGAAGTGCATTCTTCAGCTGGAGAAGGCAGGGTGGTGGGGTGCAGGGCGGGAGGCAGGGACAGGTAGTTGGGATTGGGGCCAGTCCCACAAACCTCTCTATTAGTTCACTGCTTCATGCTGGTATGTTGCAGTCACATCTTGGTGTACTGGATTGATGTCTGGTCCCCCTCTCCCTCTCCTGTGAAGATACAAATACTACTCTTCTCTTGGGTCGCATAGTGTCCTGTTCCCCAGCTACCCATGTGTTGTTGGTTTTTTCCTTTCTTTTCCCCTCCTTTTCAGTTCACTGCTGTATGTATCCCTGGATTGAGTCTGGTCTCTGCCATAGTGTCTGGACCTCACCTGAGGAATGTATGTAACAGTAGCTTTTCCCCTATGCCCCTTTAGCATTTTTAAACTTACTTCAGTGGACTCATATTGTACTTATCTTTTGTACTTGGCTTACTTCAGTTTGCATAATTTCCTCCAGTTCTTTCCATGCAATGATTTGCTTCATGAGTTCATCACTACTTTTTAAGGATATGTAGCTCCGTTGTATGTACATACCACCGTTTGTTAAGCCACTCGTGGATTGATTGAAATTTGGGTTGTTCCCAACTCCTTGCAATTGTGAACTGTGCTGCAATGAACATTGGAGTACAGATGGGCATTAAAGGATTTTTTTCACAAGTATAGGGTTTATTAGGGAGGTGACAGTTTACAATCCAGCTCAAGAACTCTCAAGACAGTTCTTTAGTTAGCACAATCTCGTCTTAGCCATACCCACAGGTATATCTTTCTCTTGCCTTTGACTTCTCAGTCCTATGGCCCCACAGACAAGCATTAAAACTCTGTCAGTTCTGTTGGTTAAGTGCTCAGAGGCCAACCATGCCATCAGTAAATCTTGACCTAAAAGCACTCAGCGTTCCCACTCAACAGATCAGGAAGTTCGCTGCTTGGTCACGTTTATGCCAGGTCCTTGTGTTTATTGCTTCTATTGCCATGGTTTCTCTGCTGATGCTTTTTGGCATCTCTCCTTGTTTCCCGTGTCACCGCTCTGTCTCTTGGATTGAGGATATTTCTGACACAGCGACTCTGGGTCCAAATGACACACTCCACTTTTGGCTCTTCATTCTCTTTTCTTTTTCTTTCCTTCTTTCTTTGTTTAACTGCTTGGTGAATAGTATATGGTCTTTCTGCAGTAAATCCTCATGGAAAATTATAGCTTGGTTTGGCTGTCTGCAACCTGTTCCTGAGCTCTGAGGAAGCTTGCCTTCTTCTGAGCTACCCAGTCTTTCTTCTGAGCAAGAGACATTTGGGGGCAATTCCACTTCTTTTTCCACATCTCTCAGAAGCTTCTCCTCATAAATTGGATTCTCTTGTGTAGTAGCATTTTCTTTCTTATACAGCTCTTCCATCAGGACTGATGTTGTTTTTATGTATTGAGAAAATTGCTTCTTGGAAGCCTCTTCATCCTCTTGCAGTAGGTAATGCATGCAATCTGAGACATTGTGACCCAGGATATATTTCCAAAGTACTTCTGCGTTGAAGTCCTTGCTTTCTGAATCATAACCAAGGAATCGCTTTGTGCAGGAGAGACAAACCTCTATCCACAGCCCCTTTCCAAACCTCAAACACTTTATTTCTGGCAGTAGTCCTGGAAAGGTATCCAGATAGCAGGTAAAGGTACCAGGTTGGCCATCAATATTCTCAACATTGTATTCATCTCCAGATACCTCCACTTAGTCTTCATAGATCTTGTCTATGCCAAACCTATTAGGAAGCCTGCAGGTCAGTACAATATGCTGCAGCACTATTGGTCAAGACAACTTTCATACCATACATGGGAAGTTTGTGAGCATAAGCTGCACAAACAATCATATGCCCTTCTATATAGGCATCAGCAATCTGGCAGATGATATCCCTGTTGGTTACATGAACCATCATCCTGTATTCAGGTGTAATGTATTTATTTCTGTCTTGGATTACCAAGTGTTTTCAAGCATAATAATCAGTTTTTCCCTCTCACTGTTTTCTAAATTTCACTTGGTATCCCTTGAAGTAGGGATCAGGTATCAGACATCAAAGAAATAAAAGTTATATCATTACAAATGGGGGGGGCACATATTGGGTACCCAAAGCCCATTTGTAGGTAATAGGGCATCTCCTTACAGAAGGGTCGTGTGGAGGAGATGAGCCAGTCAGGGTACAGTGTAGCAACAATGAAGCATGCAATTTTCCTCTAGTTCTTAAATGCTTCCTCCCTCCCACTATCATGGTCCCAATTCTACATTAGAGGATTTTAAACTAAGACATGGCATCATGTTTCATGGTGCCCTGGTGGACTCATCCCTTCCTTGTGACCCTTTTGTTGTCTGCAGATGGGTTTGAGGTCTCTGTTGCCACCCCCTCATTCTTAACAATATGTTTTTGCTGTTGTGAGTCTTCTGTTCACCTCATGATCACACAGGCTTGTGTGCTTCTTCCATGTGAGCTTGTTGCTTCTCTGCTAGATGGCCCCTTGTTTAGCTTCAAGCCTTTAATACCTCATATGCTATATCTTTTGATATCCATCAGCTTTCTTCACCACATTTGCTTACGCACATATTTTGTCTTCAGTGATTGCGTCAGGAGGGTGAGCATCACAGAATACCAGGATGTTAGACAAACTGTTCTTGTATTGAGACAGGAACTTGAGCAGAGTTCCAATGTCTGTCCACTTCCTCAATGCACTGCTATATAAATATATGTACATAGGACAATATCTCTATTTTATGAATTAATATACTTACATAAACACACACATATGTGTATACCTCTATCCTTAGCGTTACATCATAAATCTTTCCTGTCTCCTTTTACCTTCCTCCTGCCCTTCCCCAACCCCATCATGCTATCCTTACTTCTGCCTTTTAGTAATTCTTCTCAGCTAAATTGCTATTGCTCCAACACCACCAGTTCCCTAATTGTTTCAATATCTATGGCATTGTTTGTTCACCTCCTCTTACCCCCAAGTCCCTCCAGGACCATTGGTCCCATTTCTTTCTCCTTAGGCTTGCTTCTCAAGCTGTGGCAGTCACCTAATCTGATGTCAATTTGAGGATTAAGAATGTGGGGGGTGGAGTCTGACCTGTCAATCTAGAGATAGCCAATGAAACCTCTGTGTGGGCATGGCCTTCTCCTCTGAGAATTCTGGGAAATGCTGTGGTATTTCCCCCTTGAAGGTGAGAGATTCATGACTCAGTCCCTTGGAGATGCTCTACTGACAAGACTCAAGTTTGACTCCGTGTGAGCTATCCCTGAGGAGAAGACATATGAAACTACCATGGTGCCCTCAGCTGGATAAGCCACTTGGATGCAACCAGACCCTGAGCCCTGGAAACTGGAGAAGCCATGGGGACACCCCTGTCCATGCTGAGATGCTTCTACCATCACTGGATACACAAGACTCTGCACCCACTGACTTTGATTGTCCTGGTGTCATTGCATGTGCTTCATGAGTCTGAAGAAGACTTTATAGACTGGTATCTGATATATAGGCTAATATCAGATTTATGACCTTGGACTGGACTAGATTGTGATATTTTCTTAATATACAATTGCTCTTATATGTAAAACTCTTTCTTGTACACATATGAGTATTTATGAATTTGTTTCTCTGTTTTTCCCAGACTAACACACAAACTTATCTAGGTAGGCAAAATAGCACTAATAGAGATAAAATGAAAAGAAAACAAAAGATTGAATAAAAAGAGAAAAATGAAAAAGCATACATAATTCCAGGTCTGTCTGCTGACCTTTATGACTTGTAGAAACTGCCCTTCTTAGACTGAAGTCTATTTTGGGGCCTCTCAGCAGTTTTGTGGCTTGGCTTTGCTCCCGTTGCTGATCTGTTATGTTCCCTACTTGGTTCCCCCACTATGAAGGTAGTTGGACCAGAATCAGTCCATGCCATGTGTCTCCAGTATTGTCCCCTGTTGCTGTATGCTCTAGTGAGGAAACATCATGTCTCAAGTTATTGGTCCTCTCTCTGCCTTAGCAGCTCCATGCAGGGACGCCACCTCTAGTCGCCCCCCCCCTTCTTTTTCCTTCTTGGTTTGCTTCTGTAAGGGCATCACAGGCTGGTACCTCTCCCCAACTTGTAGGTTTAGTGCTGTCCCCTGTAGCATATATCTTACATGATTTTTAGAAGGATTTTATGGGGACTATGAGGACAGTCTTAAGAGTTCAAAAGCAGTAGCAGGGCTCCCAGTTAAAACACTCTTCTTTAATAACTCAGATGATAAGTGAGTCTGACTTGGTTTACTGTAGCTACAGTGAAAATGCTGAGCTGTGATGTGGTTGTTGCTTGGTGTTGTCAAGTTAGTTTCGGTTCATAACAACCCCATGTCCAATAAGATGAGACTCTGGCTGATTCTGCACCATCCTCACAAGTGTTGTTTGATAAGGCCATTATTGTAGCTTTATTAAACAGCATTTCCTTGAAGATCATCCTCTTTTCAGCTAAAATATGATGTCATTTTCCAGGGACTTCTGTCTTGATAATTCTCCCAAAACATGTAAAATAAAATCCCATCATCCTCATTTTGAAGGAGCATTCTGGCTGTACTTCTGCCAAGAATGTTTTATTTTTTTGCTCTTCTGGCAGTCCATGGTAACTCTTTAAATAATAAGTGTTGTTCTTCAACATGTTCAGCACATTTTGTGGAACAGACATAGTCTCCCCTCCCTCACACAGTACTGCATTTGATTTTAATCGTTTAATACCTAATGTTATTGCTTTAGGAAACACCCCCACCAACACCTTACAACCAGGAATGCAACACTAATTGCATAAAAATATACATGTAGTTCTTTATTTTCCTGGAAAAAATAACCCCAGGATAACTTGTAGAACATTCAAGGGGTGGGGAATTTGTTGTCATCATTTGGGTTTTGCTTTGAATTACAATTAAATTCTTGGTCAATTCACATATTAGCTCTGTAATACAAGTAAAGGAACAATTAATAGACAACCATTAACAATTTATAAATGCCAGGGAACATTATTCAGTAAATCGATTCTTCTGTGGGTAGCAGTGTTCCTTTGGTCACCAAGTACAGAAGCATGAGTAAACATGTGTTTAGTAGTATTAGGAGGTGCTACCAACATTAAAGTGTAATATGTCATAGAGATATAATAGAATTTTATATATATTTCAAAGTTTAAGTAATAGAATTTGTCACTAGAGTGTGTGTGTGTGACATAAGAGAATGAGAACACTCAAGGTTGACTCCTTAGTCCTTGTACAGGCTTCCTCCAATTCCCACTATCTCATGACACAGATAACACAGTGCACCTGTGCCCTACAAAGTTCACTCTCCAGATCACCTCTGAAGATAAATAATGAGTCTCCAGGCCTTTTTCTGTCTTTATTCTCTTCACCTTCTTCATTGTCATTTTTCTTTTTCTTCTGCCTAGAAGGACTTCACAACCCACTCTCCCTACAATCTTGAGACATGCTCTGAGGTAGTTAGTTCCACATCAAGTCATTTAAACTACCGTCTTCATACTAAATAACAAGATAAAGGTATTTTTGAAGATCGGGCATTTCTGTACAAAATTGAATTCTTGAAAAGCATGCTGACACACAGAAAGTTAAACAAATTATTTCCGTTTTGGTGAAAATGAGTAAGGAGCTTTAGAAGGTCACTGCAACCATATTTAGATCAGTGAAAAATGCCCATTGGTTAGACTATTTGGGGACAGGAAGACCCAGCCTCTATATATAAATCTCTTAAGACCTTCTGGGATAAGATTATATGTATATTTGAATTTCAGGGTGAAATGAATTGTCAGCCTGAAATTGTGATGTATTGCTGAATTACTATTGACCAAGTCAAGCATTTAGTAAATCCCTTAAAAAATTAATTCCTGAAGATTTTCCTTTCAAGTAGCAAAACCAAACCAAAATCAAATGCATGACTTGTGAGTTAATTCTGACTGAGAGCAACCCTATAGGGTGGAGCATAATTGTCCAAAGGATCTCCAGCCCTATAGGCCTTTGTGGAAGCTGACAGCTACATACATGTCCTGCACAGTGGCTGGTGGTTCAAACCCACGCCTTTTGGGTTAGCAACTGAGTGCTTTGACCATTGTACCCCTGGGTGGGATTTCTTCCCCTGATAATTGTTGCCATTGGGTGCTGTCAAGTTGTACCAGTTCACAGTGACCTAGTGTGCAACAGAACAAACCTAGCTGAGTCATGAAGCACGCCCACAATGCTTGCTATGTTTGAGCTGTGCTTGTTACTGTTGCAGTCACCAGGTCAATCGTCTTTTTGAAGGTCTTCCTCTTTTTCAATGGCCTTACCAAGGATGATGGACTTTTCCAGGGAAGGATCTCTACTAATAACACACTTCAAGTCTTGCCATCCTTACTTATAAGGAACAACCTTCCAAGACAGATTACTTTGTTCCGTGATACTTTTCAGTATTCTTTACCAGCCCCGTAACTAAAACACATCAGTTCTTCTGGGATTGTCCTTATCCATTGTCCAGTCTTCACGAGCACATGAAGCAACTGACAATGCCATGGCTTGGGTGACAAACATCTCAGTGCTCAACGTGTGAGAACTTGCTACGTAGCACTTTAAAGAGGGCTAATGCATCAGGTTTGCGATATGCAATACCTTTTTTTCCCCTTAATGGCTGCTTTAATGAACATTGAAACATAATAAATCTCACTATCTTCACTTGATTTTTAGAGTTTCTGAAGCCAATTACGAGAGCTTAAAATGTCATCTCTCTTCCACACAGTGACCGGCAGTTAGCAGTCCAAAGAATATCCAACCACACCACTTTGAAGTAATAATAGTCACTATTTATTTAGGAAGGGATTCAAACTGAGTTGCAATATTGAAAGATCCTGAGGGCAAAATATTTAAAGATGCAGAAAGCATCAAAAGAAGATAAAAAGAATATATCGCTGTACCAAAAAGAAGTGTACACAAAAGAAATAGTTGGCATTCAACCATTTCAAGAGGTAGCATGTGAGCAAGAGCCAATGGTACTGAAGAAAGAAGTTCGAGCTGCACTGAAAGCGTTAGCCCAAAACAACTCTCCAGGAATTGATGGACTGCCAATTCGGAATGTTTCAACAAGCTGATGAAGTAGTGGAATTATTTACTCACCTATGCCAGGAAATTTGGAAGACAGCTACATGGCTACTTGACTGGAAGAGATCCACATTTATACCCAATCCAAGGAAAGGTGACCAAGCAGAACGCTTCATTATAAAACAATGTCACTGATATCACAAGAGACTAAAATGTCACTGGAGATAATACAAGGATAGCATCAGTACATTGACAGGGGGCTGCCAAAGATTCAGGTCAGATTCTGAAGAGGACAGAGGCTATCATTGCTGATTTCAGATGGCTGATGCAGAGACTATCAGAAATAAAGTCACTTGTGTACTATTGAGTATGTAAAGGTATTTGACTGTGTATATTGGAACAAACTACAAATAACCTTGAAAAGAATGAGAATTCCAGAAAATTCTATTATGTTCCTGTGAAATGGATACATGAAACAAGAGGCAGTTATGTAAACAGAACAAGGGATACACATGGTTAAAATCAGAAAAAGTGCATGTCAGGATTGTGACCTTTCACCAAACATATTCAATCTATAGGTTTATCATACCAACCTGGCCAATAGGAACATGAGGAATGAATCAGGTCACCATTTGATTGGAGGACAAAGAGATAAGTGGTTCTGAAAGGCCTGCCCCTGTCTCTCTGGCTTGCTAGTGATCTGATCATCATGCTGATGCTCTAGCTAATTCTCTGCCTCAACCTGTGTGCTATACTACATGTGGACCAACCCAACTCATGGATCATATCCCTAGAACTTGATCTCCTCCAAGACCTGCCTTGCCACACTACTGGTGCCTACATCATTTCAGATTGGGGCTAGTAAATCCGGTCACTTTCCATTGCTTGAGTTTGATACCCCATCTGGGCCTGCTTAGCTAAGCTCCCAAGCTACTGACTGTTGACCACACTTCTGTTTGCTGCCTGCAGGCAGACTCTGCCCATCTTGCCCAAGGGAGGACTCCACTGTCTGCTTCCTTGGCCGTGGACTGGCAGTCCACATAAGTTGAAGAACTTGCAGTGTATCAACAATTCCATGGAAGTGAGTTGAACTGAGCCCTTTACTGCTGTGTGGACTAATATTCCTTAGCTTCTATAACATATATCATTATTATACATTGCTATTATATATCATTATGTAGTGTGCTGGTTTTGCTTCTTTGGAGAATCATGCCTAACACAGTTGAGAAAATAATTAGGGAAACTGGATTATAAGATGAAGGCAGCATCAGGATTAGAGGAGGTTTTGTTAGCAACCTTTTATATGCAGACAACACAACCTTGCTTTCTGAAAGTGAGGAGGACTTGAAGCACTTACTGATGAAGATCAAGGATTTCAGCCTGCATTGGATAACACTCAATGAAATAGAATTGCTCACAACTGGATCGATAGGTAGCATCATGACAAATGAAGGAAATATTGAGTTGCCAAGGGCTTCATCTTGCTTGTATTCACAATCAAAGTTCATAGAAACAGCAGTTGAGAGATTAAATTATATATTGCATTGGTAAATCTGTTGCACAAGACCTCTTGAAAATGATGAAAATCAAAGAAAGTCAAGACTTTATCCCACATGTCTTGGGCAAGTTATCAAGAGACCAGTCCTAGGAGAATGACATCATGCTTGTGAAGGGCCAGCAAAAAAGGAGGAAAGCCCTCAGCAAGATGAATTGACACTCGATGGCTCAGCAGCGATCTCAACTACAGGAACAGTGGTGATAATGGCCCAGGGCAGGGTGTTGTTTCCTTCTGCTGTACATAGGATTGTTATGAATCACCACCAACCCAAGAGCACCTTGCGCAAGAATTTAGTTCGTGTTTAGGATAAATCAGGTGCTGGGCTAGCGCTCTTTCATATAATGGAAAACTGGTAAGAAAGCAATTACTGTTAGAAATTCACAAAATTACAGATTAGAAAATGAAGCTTACACACATTACTCAACTTCCCTAAGGTCACACAGCTCATGACCTCAGATGAGTACCTCTAACCAATGTCACACCTGTTCCTTTCCCTTAAGCATCAACTCGCTGAAAAATAAAAAATGGTTCTCTCTAACAAGATTTCAATTTGTATTTAATATGAAAAGCATCCTGCTAATTATCTCCCTTGACAAAAGTAATATCATTATGTGCTGAGGTAGCTGTGCCAATTTGTGTCAAACAGGATACATGATGGTAGCTTTATTCAGTTAAATGCTATTTTCTGGTCACACCAGTGTTTAGAGAGGAGAATATTTAAATTTTGGGGGGCATCCCTGCTTCTGGTGGTCGTGGGCACTACCCAGTGCCACTCCTGAGAGCTGCCGCTGGATTTGAAGCGCCAAGCCTGCGGGCTGCAGTTCCACATTCAACCAAGGCTCAGCCCTGAGAATATTTAAATATTAACAGTCAACTTAAAGTACATGAATCATAAAGCTTCTGAAGAAGTTGTAGACAAAGGAATTATGTTTAAAGCATGACCAGTGGTTAGAAAGCATATATGATGCTAGTCAAAGGGCAAATAAGGTCTATCAAAGTTGTCACTGTGCGTGTCCTCCACTCCATTCTCACTCATAGTGACCCTACAGGACAAAGTACAACTTCCCCATTGTGTTTGTTAGGTTCCCATCTTTGAGGAAGTAGATTGGCAGGTCTTTAATCTATTGAAGTGGCTGGTGAATGTAAGTCACCAACATTTAGTTAACATCTAAACACCCAACCCCTATACTATGGATGCCCTTTAAATTCAATAAAACAAACAACCAAAACCACAGCCCTTGAGCTAATTCCCTCTCAGAGAGATCCTATACATGGTTTCTGGGGCTATAAATGTTTATGGATGCAAACACACCCATCTTTCCCCTCCAGAGTGACTGGCAGGCTTGATTATTCAGCCCTGCAATTAATCCAATACTTAAAATTCAATGAATGTATATGAAGAATTTAAAGATGAGACTATTTTTAAGCTTAAAAAAAACCTCGGTGAGGAGTCAAGATGGTGTCCAGGTAGACTTACCCACCTGGGACGCCTGCTGTTAGACCAGAAAATTAAGAGATAGGCATGAGAAGCAAGCTTGAGGGGAAGCAATGGATCGATGGTTTTGAAGGGACTTGCAGAAGTGTTGCATAAACAATGCCATGGACAGGGGGAACAGGTAGGGAACTGAAATCAACAATGAGGAAGATGTAGAAATCCTGGGGGTGTTGTCACAGCAGCGATCTAGCTGAGAGGAATTTCTAACAGGCTGAAGAAGAGCAAGCATGATGGTGGGGCAGGAGGAAGGTAAAAGGAAACAGAGGAAAGTTCTAGAAAGTAAAGCTATGGATAGAAGTATTAACATAGGTATTTGCATGTGTAAATACATTAATTCATAAAATAGAGGTATTGGCATATGTACATATATTTATATAGCAATACATTGAGGTAGAGAACAAACTTTGGACCTCTGCTAAAGCCTTTCCTCAATGCAAGAACACTTTGTTCTAACACCCTGGTATTCTGTGATGCTCACCCTCCCGGCATGATTGCTGAAGACAAAATGGATGAATAAGCAAATGTGGTAAAGAAAACTGATGGTGTCTGATGATCAAAAAATATAGCATCTGGGGTAAAAGGTTTGAAGTCAAGCAAACTACCATCTAGCAGAGCAGCAGCAAGCCTACATGAAAGAAACACACCAGTCTGTGTGTTTATGAGGTGTTGATGACATCAGGTAAAAGACACCAGGAGACTCCAACAAGCTAGCAAACAAATATATTGCTGAAAATGATGGGGGTGTCAGAGCAGAGAACCAAATCCCATCTGTAGATGATGTGAAATCCCCTCACAGAGGGATCGCAAGGAGGGGATGAGTCGATCAGCACACAGTACAGCACTGATGAAGCACACAACATCCCTCTGGTTCCTTGAGGCTCCCTCATCGCCCAGCAACAAGACTCCAGTCCTGCCTTTCAGTTCTGGCTAGACCGGAGCATGTACACAAGTACAGAAAAGAGCTCATGTCACACAGCATCCAGTCAGATAAACTCCTCAGTAACAGGAATAAGAGTAGCGATACCAGGAGGGTAGGTGG
This sequence comes from Nesogale talazaci, assembly GCA_004026705.1. Classification (NCBI taxonomy): domain Eukaryota; kingdom Metazoa; phylum Chordata; class Mammalia; order Afrosoricida; family Tenrecidae; genus Nesogale; species Nesogale talazaci. The sequence continues at coordinate 258,607 of PVJH01000587.1, forward strand.
GGGAACCAATCCCAATGATCTACCTGTAATCACACAGACACACACACACACACACACATCATCATCATCATCATCCCTGGGAGGACAAACAACAGAAACCATGGGAGAAGGGAGATCATGGTCAGTGTAAGATATGAAAATAATAATAGTTTATAACTTATCAAGGGGTCACGATGGTGGAAAGGTGGGGGGGAAGGGATAAAAAGAGGAGCTGGTACCAAGGCCTCAATAAAAAGCAAGCATTTGGAAAAATAATGATGGCAAGACATGTACAAATATGCTTGCTTCAAATGTTGTATGAATTGTTGTAAGAGCCGCAAGAGTCCTCAATAACGGTATGGACAGCAGGGAAGTGGGTGAAAGGAGACATTGAAAAGTTTAAGATATGACAAAATAATAATTTATAAATTATCAAGGGTTCATGAGGGAGGAGGAATTGGGGAGGGAGGGGGGAAATGAGCTGATATCAAGGGCTTAAGTAGAAAGAAAATGTTTTGAGGATGATGAAGAGAACAAATGTGCAAATGTGCTTTACATAAAATGGATGAATATATGGATTGTGATAAGAGGTGTATGAACCCCCCAAAAATTATTTTTTAAAAAGAGCTCCCAATAAAATGGTCTTTATAAATAAATTAATAATTAATAGGAAAAAGACTTTTACTTTGACTCCATTATTATGTCACTTAGCAGAGCCAACTACCATCAATGATCTCTATCTTTAATTTTTCAGAGCAAATATATGCTGTTATAAACAATTGTGATATTTTTTATGATATTGTGTGGCCAATTTTATGTGTCAACTTGTTTAGTCTGTAGTGCCCAGTTTTTTCAGCAAAACATTAGTCTTCTTGCCATTGTAAAATAATTACATGTAACTAAATCAGTCAGTGTCAAGTAAAGCAGACCACCTTCTATAATGTGGGCAAAGACTTAGTTAACTGAAAGTGCGAAAATTGGGCATTTTCCTTTTTCTCCATCCACACTATAAATAGACGTCTTATTGTCAAGCCAACGGCCACAAGTCAATTCTGACCCATAGAAGCCATGCAGGACAGAGTAGCACTGCTTCTTAAGGGGTCCAACGCTGCGAATCTTTAAAGGAAGAGATGGCCTCATCTTGTTCCCTATGGAGTGGCTGATGGGTTCTGAATTGCCAACCTTGCAATTTGCAGCCAACTCGTAACTCACAACACCAACAGACTTCTTACTTTTCAGAAAAATTTTACTTTGTGCTCTTCTGCTTCTCAGATCTGTAGATTTTGAAACACATACCTACCAGCTTCTCCAGGCTTACCTGGCCTGCAGGAGTCTTGAAGCAAACCAGTTTCTAACTAGCTCTCTTCCTACGTCTTTATTTATGCACCCAGGGCCATCAAATCAATTCCAACTCATAGCACCCATATGTAGGGTTTCTGAGGCTGTAAATCTTCACAAGAACACATCCTTCTTTCATTCTGAGCAGCAGGTGAGTTTGAACTGCAGACCTTGCAGTAGCAAAGCAAAACACACACACCTTGTACTACTAACTCCAGGTGAGCAATTTGAACTCATCTGCCAATGGAGAAAGATGAGGCTATCTGCTTCCATAAACATTTATGTGTGTCAGTTTGCCATAGTGAAGTGGCTTGTGTGATGTTGGGGTGCCGGAAGTTACGTCCTGGGGAAGATTTGCCTTCTCAAAGTAGAGTTAACCTTAATAAATTGGATTGAACAAAGCATTTGGATCATTAATTTAATGAAGGGGTATGACTCAAAATAAGAAAAAGCAGCATGACATGCATTGTCAAAAAGAGCATACCAGGGTCTATGTTGGATAGGATAATATCTATGCACCTACAAAGAAGTCCAGTTCATGTAAACATTACTATTTGCAACATCAGTGACTTCTTCATTGCAAGCATCTTCTTCCTCTTTTTCTTTTTTTAAATCATTTTATTGGGGGGCTCATACAACTCTTATCAGAACCCATACATACATCCGCTGTGTCAAGCACATTTGTACATGTGTTGTTCTCATTGTTCTCAAAACATTTTCTTTCTACTTGGGCCCTTGATATCACCTCCTCATTTTCCCCTCCCTTCCCGCTCCCTTCCCTCATGACCCCTAATAATTTATGGATAATTATTATTTTGTCATGTCTTACACTGTTCAATGTCTCCCTTCACCCATTTTTCTGTTATCCATTCCCCATGTAGGTCCTTGTAATCAGTTCCGCTTTCTATCCCACCTTTCCTCCACCCTCCCAGTATCACCACTCTCACCACTGGTCCTGAAGGTTTCATTTCTCCTGGAGTCCCTGTGTTTCTAGTTCCTGTCTATACCAGTGTGCATTCTCTGGTCTAGTAAGATTTGAAAGGTAAAATTGGGATCATGTAGTGGGAGGAGGAAGCACTAGAGAACTAGAGGAAAGTTGTATGTTTCATAGGTACTATGCTGTACCTTGACTGGCTCATCTCCTCCCTGCAACCCTTCTGTAAAGGAATGTCCAGTTGCCTAAAGATGGGGTTTAGATCCCTACTCTGCACTCCCCCTCATTCACAATTATATGATTTTTTTTTTTGTTCTTTGATGCCTGATATCTGTTCTGACGGCAACTTGTTGATCACACAAGCTTGTGTGCTTCTTGCATGTGGGCTTTATTGATTCTCAACTAGATGGTAGTTTGTTTGTCTTCAAGCCTTTAAGACCCCAGACACTATATCTTTTGATAGCCAGGCGCCATCAGCTTTCACAAGAACGAATGACAACTATACAAATGGACTTCACTAGATGAGATATAAAGAAATCAAATTGACAATATTCATGGAAGAGATATCGAGACACACAGTATCATTATCCAAAAACAAGGCAAGGACTCATTGTGGGATAGACCATCTATTAGATATATGTAATTTCTGGTAAAAGTTGAAAAAAATTAATACAAGTCCATGAAATCCAAAATGCAACCTTGAATATATCCCATCTCTATTCAGAAAACACCTAAAGAACAAATTTGACACATTAAAGTCTAATAACTAAGGACTTGATGAATCATAGAATAAAATGAAAGTATCACACATAAAAAAGGAAAAGATCATCAAAAAGACAGGATAAAGAAAAAAAGTGGATATCAGAGGAGACTTTGAAAAATATTTTTTTAACTAGCTTATTGGCATATACTTTACACCTTACAATGTAATCATTCAATTATAGTAAGAATAACTGCAATTTTCACCACAATCAATTTTGAAACATTTTCTTCCATATTCATTATTGTGAGCACCCCTTTTCCCAGCCTTCCCTGACCACCCGCCTTGGTAATTATTAATCTAATTACTCCTCTATAGATTCATCTATTCTAGATTTTCACATACAGAAAATCCTATAGGATACAAACAAGAAGTGAAGAGAAAAAATGATGACTAGACAAAACAAAAAAACTTCAATCCAAAAGAAAGGAAAAAATATTAAAAATTGAAACAGCTTTAAAATGAGTCAAAGGGAGATCAAATGATAAGTTACAACATTTTAACATAACTACATCTGATAAATTTTACAATATTCCCTTTGTGGTAACAAGGCTAGTTACATCCCTGAACTGAGGTCAGAGGGGATGCACCAGTGGCTCAATTTACATGGGGACCTTCCAGAGGTCTCTTCGGTTTTCATAGTCATCCACAGCCTTCTGAAAGCCAGGTGTTCATAATTTAATCTCTGATACCATTAGTTATTCAGATTTGGATTTTATTGTTTGTAATCCTTGAATTACACAGACTGATGTATTTCTTCCATGTGAACTTAATTGATGCCTGACTTAGATGGTGACTTGTTTGAAGAAAAGCCTTTAAGACCCAGACACTATTCTTTCTGATAGCCAGGCACCATCTGATTCCTTCACCACACTTTGTTCTAGCACTCACACCTTCGGTGATCTCTACAGGATAGCAAGCATCAAGTAGGGCCATGTCATAAAATCTAATTACCATTAAACTAGGGCTAGGATGAAGTGTGAGCCAAAATCTGCTCATATATGGTATAATGTATGCCTCTTGTTCATTTTAGAGATATCATTATTATTTTATGATAGTGAACATTATAAATCATCTCCGTGGAGCAAAATGTAATTCTATAGATAGTGTCATTAATTTAGCCAATCATATGGCATCTAAAATACTTTTGAGAGAAAAAACAAATGTAGGCTATTCAGACTACAATTTGAAATCAGACCACAATTCAAAACATGAATTTTGACTTGTGCAAATTAAACTCTTAAAGAACTGGACAATATTTACATGAACAACTGGGACTGATGATCCAGCAAACGCTCAATAGCACTCATTTGCAGAGACAGACCATGCTGATCAGAATAATACATGTCATACAAAAGCAAAGCTAGGGGCTGAGCCCTGATGACGTAGTGGTTGAGTGCTGGACTGCGGTCCACAGGCTTGGCAGTTCAAATCCAGCAGCAGCTCTCCAGGAGCAAGACTGGGCCTCCCACTCCCACCAGAGGGCAGCGATGCCAAAAAAAAATTAAAAAAAACAAAGATAGAATGAAAAGATTAAATAGATGGTCATCCTGGGCCACCATCCACGGGGCACCGTTAAAGCAAGAGATTGGATGTAAAGTTCAATGACTGCCCATTTCACAACCTCAGAATAGTAGCGAAAGGCTTCTTTGAACATGAAGGTGGGTCAGCCTCAAATGCAGGGGATAATGTCAATTTATTAAATATGCTACAGGTGAATTTGAAGTAATGAACCTTGCTCTTGAATGTGAGTATGCAAAGCAAACAGAAGAAACGAAGTAAAAGAGCAGAATGGGAATTTTCAAAGGACAGCTTAAGATGACAATGTACTCTAATGAAATGTGCAAAGACTGAGAGTTAGCCAAAAGGGAGGATTTGGGCTTTGCATTTCTCAAATTGAGAGGAATGAAGAAAAAATTCAAACCTCAAGGTCAACTAATAAAGGACTTCATGGGCAAAATATTGAACAGTGCAGGAAACATCAAAAGAAGGCAGAAGAAACACACAGAGTCTTTGAACCCAAAAGGAATTGGCCAGGAAGAGGCGGAACACTGACTGACGTGGTCACGTTTCTCAGATCCAGAGATGCCGTGCTCACGTAACAGCATCATCCGCTAAACTAGGCTGACAAATGGCAAGTATTAAATAACAGTGGGAAGCTGCTGGGAGATTTATAAGAGCATAACACAGATCTCGGAGAATCACAAAGGAAATATCTAAAACTAATCCTGGAGTAGACATCAAGAAGAATTTAGGGCATATCACTCCTACACTAAACACAAGGTAACCCTAGAGGAATTTGAAGCCTGTGATGCAATGAAGGTTACCATAACAACAGTTCTCAAATTCAGCTTACTTCCTAACTATATTACTTCTTAACTAGATTTATTTAACCCCATGCACTAAAGACCTTACCAAAGGAAAGACGTGCCAAGGAATAAAGACAGTTATGTTCAATATCTCTTTTCTACCTTAAGTTGTCCAGATTCCAACAGATATTTATGAGGCATCTGAAAAACTCTGAAGAAACAACACAGTGCAAAAGCAAAGCTAATTCCCATCTGATAAGGTAATCTAGTGACAAAGTATGAAACTGTTAAGGTTTTAATAAAGAAGCTAGATAAAGACAATATGTCCCAAGATCAAATGAGTGATTTCAGCAGAGACATGATGAAGCTTTTCCTTCATACTATGGGGTACCAAACACTAGGGGGTATAAAAAAGTTCCAAATTTCCTTCCTAACCCCCAAAACTATGTTTTAATTTTTTTTTTTACAAGACAACCTTTTCACCTTCAAAATACTCTCCATGACCATACATTTGTCAAATCTGGGATTCTATTCTTGAAAACATTTTTCAAACTCATCTGTTTTGGATGACTCATTATTTTTTTCACCTCATCCCTGTTGTCAAGTTACTGTACTTTCATGTCCTTCTTCATTCTCAGAAACAAAAAGAAATCGCACAGAAAAAGAACAGGTGTGTGGGACAAGAAAGGCATGCTGTGGCCTTTGCCAAAAACTGGCACACTGAGATGGCTGTATGAGTAGATGCATTGTCATGGTGACAGAACCCCCAAATGCCACAAAATTCATGAAACTGAGCTCCAAGATAGTCCAGATACCTTCTCCATTTCTTCTATCATCGTTGATCTTCAAGCACACGTGCACAATTTTGTCAATATTGTCATCCATTCACTAACTTAACAGACATCTGGAACAAGGATTGTCATCAATTGACATTTCACCTTTTTTGAAATGAGAAAACCACTCATACACTTGAGTTTTTCCCATACTGCTGTGCTTATAAGGTATGTTCAATGTCACAACAGTTTCTGTGGCATTTTACCTAAGCAAGAAACAAAATTTCACAAAGGCTCACTTTCTCTTAACTCAGCCATCACAAAAAAAAACAAGCTTCAAGCAAAACTGCTTTTAGGAAAAAGTTTACTGTGACCAGAGAGAACCTAGTGGCTATGTACCACTAGGTACACAAACTCAAAGCAAGTTGCTAGATGCTAACCTAGTTGGGGAAATGCATAATACGAAACTTCAGCCCAACAAGACTTTTTCTGTTTGCTTTTCTGTGTGTGGGGGGGGAAGAGTGTCCCATCATATAATACTTTTATTTCTCTCTAGCTCTCTCCTCTAATCAATCAACAACAACACCCTGAAAATACTCATCCTTCCTAGGTAAAAACAGGCAGGCCTGCAGATTTGGGCACACCCACCCAAACAAGGGCTTCCCCTACCACCACTACCACACCTGCTTTTCTTTTTATTCCCTGTGCATGCACAACCTTCCCATATTTACACTGCCATACAAACAGAACTTAGCACCCACACCCAAGGTACAGCCCCATCTTTTGTATCTTTTGTCTCTCATTCTTGTCTCTGCATATCCATGTTGTTTTGTCTTTCTTTTTTCTCCTTATATTATCCTTTTTCTTTTTACCTTCTACTCTCTTTTCCATTGCCCACATCTCTCACTTTTTCTCTGTGGTTCATAAATTCTTCTCCTTCTCAACATACATAAAAAATTTCTCTTTTCATACCTGGATATTTGTTTATACTTTTCTCCAACCCACCCACCCCTATATGTTCTCTCTTTCATTATATTCATGAAATATATTTCCACAAAATCTATTACTCTGGATTACCCCTTTAAAATACATTTCCCATTATTTTAACAAGTTTTCTGCCCTATTCAAATTACCACTTTTTATTGTTATCATTATTTTAATTTCAAATTCTTTCTTCTCCCCCCCTCCCCACTTTCTCCACTTCCCCATTTCTCTCCCCCTATTTATCTGGTTACCTTGATTGTTTTCCAGCTCCTATTATTCCTCCCACTTTACACACCACTAATAGCTAATCATAGTGCTCCAGAACCAGCAGTAAACTGTACCGCACTCAAATAAAATCAAGACAAACAACCAAAAACCACCCAAATGGAATACTTTTGTCAATATTGTCATCCATTCACTAACTTAAGGCCCTTGGAGCCCAAAATTATCAAATGGGAAGATGTCCGCTTCAAAAAGTGGTGCTGGGAAAAATGTATATCTACCTGTAGAAAAATGAAGCAAGACCCTTATCTCACTCCATGCACAAGAATAAACTCAAGGTGGATCACAGATCTCGAAGTAAAACCCAAAAATTATTAGAGCTACCAATGAAGGACTGGGACCAACCTGAGAACTTTGGCACAAGGAATACATAGACTATCAGAAATAGGTAAAAACACAAACACAGAGGATGCACAAATGGACAAATGGGACATACTGTAGATAAAACACCTGTGTACATTGAAAGGATTCACCAAGAGAATAATAAGAGAGCCTGTGGACTATGAAAGCATCTTTAGCAATGACACATCAGACAAAGGCCTTATTACTAAAATCTATAATACTCTGATAGCTTCCAAAAAGAACAAAACTAACAGTCCTTTGAGGACATAGGCAAAGGACCTGAACAGAAGTTTCACAGAGGCAGAAATCCAAATGGCCAATAAACATATGAGAAAATGCTCCTGATCATTAGCCATAAGAGAAATGCAAATCAAAACAACGAGATACCACCTGACACTCTCAAGGACAGCCCAATTCAAAAAAAATTAGAAAGCAACACGTGTTGGAGGGGCTCTGGGGAGACAGGAACTCTTATTCACTGCTGGTGGACCTATAGGTATGTGCAGCCACTATGGAAATAGATTTGGCAATTTCTAAAACAGATGGAAATTGAGCTACCATATGATCCAGCAACCCCTCCCCCCAAAGAGCATATACCCAGAAAAGGCAAGCAACAATACATGATCAGACATCTGTGTTCCAATGTTCATCACAGCACAGTTCACAATTGCAAGAAGTTGAAAACAATCCAACTTTCCATCAACTGACAAATGGATTAAATGGTACTTACATACAATGAATGTAGTACATACATACATAGTGTGGTACATACATACAATGGATTAAAAACTGTGGTACTTACATACATACATACTATGCATAGCTGAAAAGCAGTGAAGAATGCTTGAAACATATTGTTGCATAGGAAGAACTGGAGGAAATTATGCTAAGTGAAGTAAGCCAAATGCAAAAGGACAAGCACAACATGAGTCCACCAAGGTAACCTTTAAAAAATGCAAAGGGAGGGCTGAGCCACGGTGGCATAAGTGGTTGAGTACAGGACTGCGGCCCGTAGGCTTGGCAGTTCAAATCTAGTGACAGCTCTCAGGAGCAGCACTGGGTAGCACCCACGACCACCAGAGGCAGTGATGCCCCTCACACCCACCAAAAAAAAAAATTTTTTTTTAAATGCAAAGGGGGTGGGGCTGAGCCCCGGTGGCGTAGTGGTTGTGTGTGGGACTGCAGCCCACAGGGTTAGCCATTCAAATCCAGCAGCAACTCTCCAGGAGCAAGGCTAGGCCTCCTACTCCCACCAGGGGGCAGTGATGCCCACAAAATAATGTAAAGGTGGCATAGGGAAAAAGCTACTGTATACAGAAATTCTTTGGGGGAGGCCCAGGTAGTACAGCAGGGGCCAAGCCAAATCCAGGGCTACATATGATAGCCAACTGAGGGGGTGAAGGGAGGGTAGATGGCAATGTGTAGAGGGGGGATGGGGTACTAACCCATCCAAGAGGAGTATATTGTTTATATCGCCACAGGGAAAGGGGGACCAAATTTAAACTCTGTATTCCAGGATGTGAATGCAGTGTGGAGCAGGGAGCCAGTGGAGGGATCTGAGGGCTCAGCCCCAATCCAACTCTTGTGGAAGCCGCCTCTCCCCCCAGGGTAGTTTGCTTTGGAACACAGCACTGAAGCTGCTGTTCAGGGAGAGGAGCATGCCTGACCAAAACACACAAGAACAAATGAAGGGGGAGGAAGAGAGAGTGGAGTGCATCCTGGCCCACCAAGCTTTGAGGTCAATATCCCCACTCAGAACACCCAATGCACAGAGAGGACAGACCATATGGCTGGCCACACTATGAAACACAGCATCCCCCGCTGACCCAAGACCTAATGGGAACAACAGTGGAGAAGCAGGGTCAGGATTGTCCAACAATGGAGAAGCCAAGGGAGTGCCAAGGATATTTGGGGGGGTGGGAGGGGCGGGAGGGGCACTCCATCGGCCTCAAACAGGAGACACTCCTGGAGGTCAATGAACAGACCTTGAACTATTTACAGGTTTTTATTCTGTTATTACTATCTTATTTTTTTACATATTTAGATTTTTTTCTGGACATTGGGTTTTCATGTTGTTGTCATCATTTTGTTTTCTTTGGTTGCTTCATCTTATGATGCCTTGTTGTTTGTACATATTATTATCTAGATAAGATAGGCTGGATGAACATTCTGAAGGAGAAGATAGCAGGACTGATGGGTCTTGAGGGACATGGGAGATGGGGAGGTGGGGGAAAGGAGGTGGTGTTGCTCAACCCAGGGATAAGGGAACAACAAGTGATTCAAAATCAGTGATAAGGTGTGTATGAGAGAACTGATAGGGATTGATCAAGAGTAATGTAACAGAGAGAAATTACTGAAACTCAAATGAAGGCTGAGCATGATAGTGGGACAAGAGGAAAGTAAAAAAAAAATAGAGAAAAACCTGGGGGGGGGGGGCAAAAGGCATGTATAGAAGTCTAATACAAACATGTACTTAGGTAGGTGTACATATATATGATGGTGGAAATAGATCTATGAGCATATACTTATAGGGTTAGTATTAAGATAGCAGTTGGGCATTGGATCTCCACTCAAATAGTTCTTTAATTCAAGAATACTTTGCTCTATTAAATTGACATTCCATGATGATCACCTTCCCAATCCAATTACTGAAGACAAATACGTGCATAAGCAAAAGTGGAGAAGAAAGCTGATGGAGGCCAGCTATCAAAAGATATTGCTTCTGGGGTCTTTAAAGCTTGAAAGTAAACAAGTGGCCATCTAGTTTAGAAGTAACTAGCCCCACATGGAAGAAGCACATCAACCTGTATGACCACAAGTTGTCAAAGGGATCAGTTATCAGACATCAAAGAACTAAAAACCATAGCATTGCATGCCTAGCTTCCTGTTATGATCGCTGATGACAAATGTGTATATAAGCAAGTGTGGTGAAGAAAGCTGATGGTGCTTGACCATCAAAAAATATAGCATCTGGGCTCTTAAAGCCTTGAAAGTAAACAAGTGACCATCTACCTCAGAAGCAACAAAGCCAACTTGGAAGAAGTATACCAGCCTGTGTGACCACAAGATGTCAAAGAGATCAGGTATCTGTCATCAAAGAACTAAAAATTATATCATTATAAATGAGGGAGGGGTACATTTTGGGGACCCAATGTCCATCAGTAGGTGAAGTGAAATCCTCCTACAGAAGGGCCACGGGGAAGAGACAAGCCAGTCAAGGTACAGTGTAGGAACAATGAAATAGGCAACTTTCCTCTCGTTCTTAAATGCTTCACCCCCTCCCCATTATCATGATCTTAATTCTGCCTTACAAATTTGTCCAGACCAGGGGATGGAACACTGGTATGGATAGGAGCCGGAAACGTGGGGAATTCAGGACCAGTTGAGAGAACCAATTGTAGGGATCTACATAAAACCTCCTCCCTGGGGTATGGACAATAGTGAAGTAGGAGAAGGGACACTTCAGACAGTGTATGATATGACAAAATAAAGATAATTTGTAAATTTTCAAGGGTTCGTGAAGGAAGGGGAGTGGAGAGGGAGGGGAAATATGAGGAGCTGATACCCAGGGCCTAAGTAGAAGGAGCATGTTTTGAGAATGATGATGGCAACAAATGTGATAAGAGTTGTATGAGCACCTAATAAAATGATTTGGGGGGGGGGCATCACTGCCCTTTGGTGGTCATGGGAGCTACCCAGCACTGCTCCTGAGAGTCACCGCTGGATTTGAACCACCAAGCCCTCAGGTCGCAATCCCACACTCAACCTCTTACGCCACCGGAGCTCAACCCTAAAATGATTTTTAATAAAAAGAATTACAGGGGGGAGTTCCAACCAGTTCTAACTGGTCGCTGTGATTGGTATTGATTTGATAGCAGTAAGTTTGGTCCAAATTAATGCAGATGTATGTAGAAAAGTTGAACAGACACATAACAAAAGAAGAAATAGAAAAGTTCATCAAGAGACTTCGAACCAAGAAAAGCCCAGGGCCAAACAACTTTATAGGGGAATTCTACCAAATATTCAAGAACAAACTGTCACCACTTCTACACAGAAATTTTCAGAATAGAGAATGGGACAACAAACTCCCAAATGCATTCTATGAATCCAACATATTCCTGACACCAAAGTAAGGCAAAAAACCCAGACAGAAAATTATAGCACAATGTCCTTCATGAACATAGATGCAAAAATTCTCAACAAAAGTCTGGCCAATAGGATCCAACAACATATCAAAAAAATAAATCATCACGACTAAGTGGGACTGATACTACTGATGTAAGGATGGCTTAACATTTGAAAAAAAACTATCAATGTATCCACTACATAAAGATGACAAAGAATAAAAACCATATAATCATATCAGTAGATGCAGAAAAAGTATTTAACAATATCCAACATTTCTGATTAAAAAAAATAACACTCACTAAACAGGAACAGAATGGAAATCTCTCAACACAATAAAGACCAGAACAAAACAAAAAATCCAATTTAAAAGCAGGCACAGGTCATTAATAGACAATTTAGGACGGATGACACTCAGATAGGTAATGAACACAGGGAAATGCTCAAGATCACTTGCCACAAATAGAAAGTAAATGTTAGAAAATAATGATGGCAACATATGTACAAATATGCTTGATATATTTCTTATAAGAGTTCTTATAAGTGTTGAAAGAACCCCCAATAAAATGAACTTTTAATAATAAAATAAAATGACCTTGCTTAAAAAAAAATAAAGTCACTAGCCATCGAGAAATGGAAATGGAAATAATGATGAGGTATCGTGTTAGACCCACAATGATAGCCAAATTCAAAAAAGCAGAGAACAACAAATGACAGGGAAGGTGCATAGAGAATGGAACACTAATGCACTGCTGGAGGGCTTGTAAACATACAACCATTGTGGAACGCATATGACCCACCCTAAAACAACTGGGAATAGAAATACCGTACGATCCAGCAATACCTCTGCTTGCCATACATGAGAGGAGTAAGGCACAGAATAAAAACTGATGCATGTTCTTCCTTGTTCATTGCAGCACAGTAAACAATAGCAAGAAGCTGGAAAGAGCCCAAATACCCATCACAGAAAAATGGATAAAGAGACTCTGGAAAACTCTGCCTTCCTACCACACCAGGAATGAGACCCCGAGTCACCTCATGACATGAATGGATTTGGAAATCATTATGCTGAATGAAGTTAGTCAATCACAAACGGGCAAATGTTGCATGATTTCACTAATATAAGAATATATATACCCGTATATTTTTAAAAGATATATAGCAGGCTTCTGCTCTCAGCATATGCAATCTTCTAGTCCATTGCTTCCCAGCTTTGGGGCTAAGATCAAGTGTAGAATCTTCCAATCCAGTCTCCCAAGCAATGAGGTAGTAAGCCTGTCTGGTGCCCATGAACCATACACACCCCTTTATATGTACATCTTAATAAAAGTACACAGTTCAACATAGAAGACCTCACTTCAGCTGGAGTCTGTTGCTCATGATGGGGGTGGGGGTGAAAGAGAAGAATAATCATTTGCTGCCATATTACATTGTTCTCAGATCGCCCCAAATCAACAGACCCTCCTGTAAGAGTTACCAACTATGGTGATTTATCTCTGATGTGTTTTGTTATTGTGAAGAGCCTTCTTGAATCTTTGTTATATGCTTGCCTGTTTTTCGGTATATGAAACCCAGGATTGATGGTCCTACAGAGAAAACAACTAGAATAAGGGTTCCTGGTACAGAGGTGGTAGGGGAAGGGAGAACTAATCCCAAGGAGTTCTAGAAGGAAGAAGATGTTTTGCAACTGCTTAGGATAGCAACTGCTTAGGATAGCTTGATGTGACTGAACTATGAAATGATATGATGTCTGGATTAGCTTCTAACAAAATGCTTGAGAGGCAGGGAAGAGTCATCAATAAAACTTACTGGAAATTCAAGTCAAGATAGAGGGGTGGTTGGTGAGGGGTAGAGAGTGGACATGTCTGTCTCAGAGATGGGGACTACATGTCTCTTCAGAGATGGGGACTACATGTCTCTCAAGAGAAGAATACACCCAGTACTATGTCCCTAATTGGATGCTTTTGGCCCAGGTGCTAACTGGTGACCTGGGTCACGTGCTATTGACAACTAAGACTCACAATAAAATATGTTCTTCAGTACCAAGACATTGAAGAAGAGAAAAATTTCTATGAACTTCAAAATAAGAGAAAGATAAATCTCATTTCACAGAAAAAGAGATAGGACAGAACTTGAGCTAGTTGAGAGCTTTCCCCTACTGAAATGATTTGCTAACAACTATTTCAAAAGTTGGAGCTACATTGAAAATTGCCCCAGATAAGTCACAAGAAGAACCCCAAGTTCTGAAAAAATTCAGCGGGATGGGATGTATCTCGCCAAACCGAGAAGATTTCTTGGGATTGGAACACTGAGGAGAAATTTTTTTTTTTTACTTTGATGACTATTAGGTCGTCAACATGGATTTGATAAAACATGCCTCGGGGCTGAGCCCCAATGGTGTGGTGGTTGTGTGCGAGACTACGGCCCACTGGGCTGTTGGTTCAAATCCAGCAGCAGCTCTCCAGGAGCAAGGTTGGGCCACCTACTACCATCAGAGGGCAGTGATGGCCAAAAAAACAAACAAAAAAACAAGCCTCATCTTCCAGCATCCAACCCAAAGTGCATGACCCTCGTGGAATACAAACAGATCCCTTATTGCAACGGGAACAGTCGACAAACTTATTAATTCATGAGCACCAGGTAGCGAAAAGAAAACCAAAGCAAAGCAGACGCAACCCTGCACTTTAGTTTCTCATGCTGTCAGCACATCAACCTGCTAAAGGTCAGTATGAACTTAGGTATTTTTTTGAAGTTTACAGGTTTTATTTTTACTTGATGGGGGGGGATTTGGTTGCTGTTGTGTTGTCTTCTTTTTTTAAGATTTCATCTTCATTCATGGAAGCAAATATACTTTAACTGATATAAACCTTCAAGAGTTAAAAGATGTAGCCTCATGCTGGTTTTTTCCTCATTCTGATTGGAGAAAAATTAAGTTCCTACATTTTTTTTTACTCCCTAAGTTCCTACATTCTTAAGAGTTCCCTTTACCTGGTATTCTCAGCTTAAGCTGCATAAGAAGAACAATGTGTGGTGAAATATTAGAATCGTCTTTCCCGTGGTCTCTGTTTCATTCTGAAAAGGTGAGCAGATAGGCACTTTCAACTTTATTCCCTCCCACCTTTCCTCTCTAGATCAGGTCCAAGGATGCAAATTGCATTTCAGTCAAACTGACTTATGAAGGAGCCAGCCAGTACACTGTGTTTTTCCATCTATTTTATGGATGCATTTGTGCCCAAGTTTTGGAAGACCTTGGCATCAATTGCCTTGACAAAGTTCCCAAGATCTTAGCCTATTAAAAACCAATTTGGGTTAAACATGATAGAGATTCTGTGCTGTTGCTGGGTTTGGAAGAAATGGGAGATGGATGGAAAACACAGAGTCATTGTACCAAAAAGAATTGGCTGCCATTCAACCATTTCAAGAGGTAGCGTATGATCAAGAACTGATGGTATTGAAGGAAGAAGTCCAAGTTTCACTGAAGGCATTAGCCAAAAACAAGATTCCAGGAACTGAAGGAAAAGCAAGTGAAGTGTTTTTTTTTTTTAACAAATTGAGGCTGTTCTGGAAACATTCACTAGTCTGTGCCAAGAAATGTGGGAGACAGCTACCTGACCAGCCAATCAGAAGAGATCTGTACTTCACCCACTCTGAGGCAGGTAACCCAATAGAAGGTGGGAATCACCAAACGCTATCACTAACATAACATATAAATAAAATTTGCTAAGGATAATTTTTAAATAATTGCAACAGTATATTGAGAAGAATTTGCCATAAAATTCAATCAAGATTGAAAAGAGGATGAGGCATGAGAGTTTATCACTGCAGACCTCAGATGAGTCTTGACTAAAAGCAGAGACTATCAGAAAGATGTTTACCTGTCTCCTGTGGATGATGCAAAGACATTTTATTGTGTAGATCATAGCAAACTATACATAGCATTGAGAAAAATGAGTACTTCATTCAAAGTACTTCCTTGTGTATATGTTAAACCTGTACACAGACAGCTATTAAACAAAATAAGGGGATACTAAAATTGTGATCTCTCTGTTTTCAAGTTAATTCTGACTCATAGTGACCCTCTGTGACAGAGTAGACCTTCCCTGTAGATTTTCAAGACTGTAAAACTTTATGGGAGCAAAAAGCCTAATCTCTCTTCCTTTGATGGGTCCCAATTGTAGACCTTGCAGGTAGCAGTCCAATGTGCAACACACTATGCCACCAGGGATACTGCATAATTTCAGATCTACAAAGATGTATGTCAGTGTTGTAGCCTTTCACTGTATTAATTCAATCTGTATACTGAAAACATAATCTGAGAAGCTAGACCATATGAAGAAGAATGCAATATCAAGATTAAAGAAAGGTTCAATAACAACCTGAAATATGCAGATAGCACAATGTTACTTGCTGAAAACCTAGATCATTTGAGACAGTTACTGATAAAGACCAAAGACTATTGCCTTCAGTATGGATAGCAACTCAATGTAAAGAAAACAAAAATCCTCGCATCTGGACCAATAGATAACATCACGATAAACAAAGAAAAGCTTGAAATCATCAAGGATTTCATTTTAGTTGGATCCAGAGCCAACAACCATTGAAGTAACAGTCAAGAAATTAATGATGTATTGCTTTCTAGCTTTGGGCTTTAATGGGAGAAGGGCTCAGGTTGTATGAATAGTATAACAAAAAACATGGATATCAGATCAAACCATCCCGTTTATATGAACATTATGAATTGCAAAATTAAAAGGGAAAAATTAAAGAGGTCTTTATATGCTCTGTTTTCTCAGTTTGGCAATGTGGTAGATACTGTGGCCTTAAAGACAACGAATATGAGGGGACAGTCCTTTGTCATCCTGGGATCAGTCACAAATGCCTTGACACAGTATCAAAGGTTTCCACTTTATGGCAAACTAATACAAAGCCAGTATGCAAAACCAGATTCTGGTAGAATATTTAAAATGCATGACATTTTTGCTGACAAAGAAATGGAAAAAAGCCAAAACTGTGGAGTAGATTGCAACAACAATAAGCAAAAACTTGGCCAGAAATACCAGATTCGGCTAACACCCAAGGAAATTCAACCCCAAGTCATCAGATTACCCTCCAAACTATATTTTGTCTTTTAACAACTTACCAGAAGGGAATAGTGAGATAGTTATGCAAGCTGTTTAACCAGCTTCTTGCCTTTGAGGGAGTAAGGTTGGTACCTGGAAGGTCTGGTATTGTTTTGCTCGATTTGAAAACCAGAGGCAGGATGTGGCTGCCAGGAATGCTTTTTTTCCCCCATTTGTTTAAATGGGGGCTCTTAAAGCTCTTACAATATTCCATGCATGATTTGTATCAAGCATATTTGTACACATGTTGCCATATTCAATTCCAAATATTTTCTACTTGAGCCCATGGTATAAGCCCCTCTTTCCCTCTCCTTTTTTGTTTTATAAATAATTCTATTGAGGGCTTATACAACTCATGTCATGATCAATACATACATCAATTGTGTGCAGGCCACATTTGCACACTTGTTGCCCTCAAAACATCCTTCCTCCACCTAGGGATCCAGTACCAACTTCCCATATTTCCCCTCCCTCTTCTCCTCCCACCTCCATGGACCCTTAATAATTCACAAATTGTTATTATTCTTTCATATTGTACACTGTCTGATGTGTCCCTTCACTAACTTCCCTGTTGTCCGTTGCCCAGAGAGGAGGTTATATGTAGATCCCTGAAATTGGTTCCCCCTTTCTATTCCACCATCTCTCCACCCTCCCAGTATCACCACTCCCACCACTGGTCCTGAAGGGGTCATCTATCCTAAATTCCCCATGTTTCCGGCTCCAGTGTACATGCCCTGGTCTAGCTGGATTTGTCAGGTAGAATTGGGATCATGATAGTGGGTGAGAGGAAGTATTTGAGAACTAGAGGAAAGTTGCATATTTCATTGTTACTACACTGCACCTTGACTGGCTGGCTCATCTCGTTAGGGATACTTTGTAAGAATTTAAGATCACACCATCGGGTACCATGAGGATAAGTGAAGCCAAGAAATGATACTTTGGGTAGTCTTCTTTAAAGGATAGGGCTTTACTTATACTGTTGGTTTGATAACTTTTAGTCAGGTCAGGTTTATAATTGGAAGCAGAAAAGACAGTGAAATTAAAACTTTATGGATTTAAATAAGTCATCTTTTGTTAGCCTTGGTTAATTGCAAAATAGGAACACCTTAATTTGGACAATAAAGGGA
This sequence comes from Nesogale talazaci, assembly GCA_004026705.1. Classification (NCBI taxonomy): domain Eukaryota; kingdom Metazoa; phylum Chordata; class Mammalia; order Afrosoricida; family Tenrecidae; genus Nesogale; species Nesogale talazaci. Next base: position 276,680 of record PVJH01000587.1, read on the forward strand.
TTTTTTTATTCAAAAAAAGAAAGAGCTCCAATATAATATTTTAATAAAAATAAATTTTAAATTTAAAAACAAACAAAAAGAAACAAGTTAGTGATGCATTGCCTTGGACAGATGTGCTGCACAAGACCTACTTAAAGTGTCAAAGAGCAAAAATATCACTTTGAAGACTAAAGGGCACTAGACAGAACCCATGGTACAAAAGGGTATTCAAAAAAAACCCTAAAACTGCAATTTTCCCCTCAAAGCTGTATATTTAATTTTAAAAAATTATCACTTTCCAAGTATTCTCCCAAACACTTAATACATATGTCATATCTGTTATTACATTCTTGGAAGCATTTTTCAGACTCTTCTGTTAGGATGGCTGACAGCAACACCCTAGTCTTTTTCTTCACCTCTTCTACATTGACAAAGGCTGTTCTGTCATGTCCTTCCTCATTTGCAGAAACAAAAAAAAAAGTTGAAAAGAGTGAGGTCAAGTGAGTAAGGTGTGTGTGACAGGAGAGGCATGCCGGTTTTTGCTCAAAACTGGCACACTGAGATGGCTGCATGAGCAGGTGCTTTGTTGTGGTGGCAAAAACGGTCCCCCCAAATCAGGTCTTTCTTGTTACATACTGTCACACATCTTTTCAGAACCACAATTTTTTCAGACTCAAGTAGAAAGCTTGATTAACAGTCTAACCTGGCGGAATGAATTTCAAATGCACTTTGAGTTGACATTTTCATCTGTTGGGGAAGTTGTGAAAATCAAGACTGAGGTTTGTCATTAATGAGCATTTCACCTTTTTTTGAAATGAGAAAACCACTTGTACTCTTGAGTTTTTCCCAATGCACTATCCTTGTAAGCTGTGATTCACATCACAACAATTTCTGCGACACTTTTCCTGAGCAGAAAACAAAATTTCATAGCTGTTCTCTTAAATCAGCCATAACAAAAAAATGAGGTTCAAGCAAAACTGCTTTCATGAAAAAATTCACTATGACCAGAGAAAACCTTCCCAGGCGATGCGACTAGGTGCACTAACTCAGAGTGAGTTTCTTGATGCACATCTAATGAGAAAATTGCATACGATGAAAGATTCACCCAGTGGAGCTATTTTCTGGTTTGGGGGGTTATATCCCCTTGTATTTTCAAATACATGAACAGGTTGGACAATGATTAAGGAAGACAGAGGGGAAATGGATGAAATTGAATTATGGTGGTTCATTAAGAGTATTGTGAGTATCCTGGGCAATCAGAAGAAGAAATTAATCTGTCTTAGAAGTCTAGACAGAGTGCTCCTTAGAAGCAAGAAAGACGAGACTTTAAACTCATGATTTGGACATGTTATCAGGAGATAATAAAAGGACATCATGCATCTGCAATGCTCACCCTTCTGGCACAATCACTAAAGACAAAATTGGTGCATAAGCAAATGTGGTGAAGAAAGCTGATGGTGCCCAGTTATCAAAAGATATAGCATCTAGGAACTTAAAGACTTGAAGTAGGGCTGAGGCCCGGTGGCGTAGTGGTTGTGCATGGGACTGTGGCCCACTGGGATGGAGGTTCAATTCCAGCAGTGACTCCACAGGAGCAAAGGCTGGGCCTCCTATTCCCACCACCAAAGGGCAGTGATGCCCCAAAACAAACAAACAAACAAAAAAGACATGAAGTTAAACAAATGGCCATCTAACAGAGAAGCAACAAGCCCACACAAAAGAAGCACACCAACCTCTCTGATCTTGAGGTGTCGATAGGATCAGGTTAAAAAAAAAACATACACATTGTTAAGAATGAAGGGAGTTGAAACAGAGACCCAAAACTCATCTGTAGACAGTGGGACATCTCTCACAGAAAGGTTACAAGGAAGGAGTGAGTCAACCAAGGGACAGTATAGCATCGATGAATCACACAATATTCCTCTGGTTGAGGCTTCTTTACACCCCACTATCATGACCCCTGCCCTGCCTTTCACTTCTGGCTAGACTGCAGCGTGTACACAGGAACAGATAAGAATTTACAGCACACAAAATCCTGGTCAGATAAACCCCTCAGGAACAGAAATATGAGTAGCAATACCAGGAAGATAGGGAATAGGTGGGGAAAGATAGGAGGGGAAGAAACTGCAGGGGCAGGAGACAGCAGTCAGTGTAAGATTTGAAAATGATAATAATTTATGATTTATCAAGGGTAGAGAGAGGGTAAAAAGAGGAGCTGATACCAAGGGCTCAAATAGAAAGTAAATGTTTAGAAAATAATAATGACAACATATATACGAATATGCTTGATACAATTGATGTATGGACTCTTATAAGAATTGTAAGTGCCGCCAATAAAATGATCTTTCATAAAGGGGGGACATCATGCTTGGCAAAATAGAGGGTCAATAGGATGGATTGGCACAATGGCTGTCACAGTGTCCAAACATTGGAACAGTGTAGGACCCGGGAACGTTTTGTTCTGCTGTACGTAGGGTTGGAAGCCAACACAATGGCACCTCATAACAACAATATGATTATATTGAAGATGCTTCCGTGCGTCTGTGAGTGGATCTTTACTGTTTTTCACATGCAGAAACAAACATATGATTGATGTTAGATGCAGACTGTACCTAACTCTTCCAACTTTCATACACATTGGACGTGAAGGCAGACGTAAAAATAGAATTTGTTTGCAACCCAAAGACAGACTGCCTGATTGGAAGGCTCCAAATCGGAAGGATCAAAACTGAAGACACAGAAATGAGAAAGCTCTTAGCTGAGGGCAAAAGTTCACCAAAAAGACCAGCGCAATCAGGATGCATTTAGCAATTTTTATATACTGAAAAACATGACAGTGAACAAGACATAGTCTTTTCCTCAAGAAATTTATGTTCAGGAAAAACAAGTCATATATATATGTATGTATGTATATGTATATATAAACAAACACACCCACCACCACCACCACCACCACCACCATTGAATTACTTCTGACTCAGAGCAACCCTCTATGTGGTTTCTGAGATGATCAATCTTTTCGAGCAAGCAGTCTTATCTCAGAGAGGATGGTGGCTCTGAACCACAGATATTGTGGTTAGCAGCCCAATGCTTACCAGAGGAACCAATCTTGACTCTTCTCTTTATACACACACATACATGCATGTATGTCAGTTTACTGTATTGTCCTGACTTATGCTGGGAATTATGCCACCAGTATTCAAAATAAAGGGACCTCCTCCAAGAAATGCCATACAGAATTATGTGAGGTATAGATTGATTACCAAGGGCTAGACGAGTATGGGGTGAACACTGGTGGCACTGAGATAAGCATTGAACTATCAACCATGAGGTTAGCAATTCAAGTCCACCAGTCACTTGATGGAAGAAAGATGAGACCGTCTGCTCCTCTATAACAATGGGGAGATGGGTGTGAGATGGGAGGGCAGGAGATCTGAATAAGACTGACCCTGAAAACAGGATTCTCAATCCAGTTTGATGGTGGACTCAGAGTCAAAGATCACAGACTCATGAATCTCCCTATTCACACTTATTAGCCTAGGTGCTAATAAGTCGAAGACCACAGTTTGGATAGCACAAATGGGTATATGCCAAACTGATTGCACTGGGTCAAGGAAGATAAAGACGTTATCAAGGGGATCTGAAATGGTAACCCATGTTTGTCTAGGCTGTGGCAGGAAGTAACTGAAGACAGAAGATGACATATTAGGAGAATGTGGAGAATTCAAAACTAGAGAAAATATTTCTAAAATTCAAAGAACTCATATAGCACCTCTGGCCAAGAAGATACTTGAAAGGACATGAGATTTTGGTCAGAGTCAATTATTTAAAGTTTTAAAATTTGATTAATGTGACATTTTTTAATGTAAGTGCTGAATTGGAAGTGCTATGTAGGCTAGATGAGAGGTCATGTAGAATAGCAATTTCAAAATAAAAAGTACAAAACAAATGTTTATTGAAATTGAAAACTGGATTTCAAACCTTAGTTCTATACCTTCCCTTTCTCATTAAAGGGAAATTGTTCTTCAAAATAAGGAGCGCTGGTTATGTAGTGAGTCACATACACATGGGACTGCTAACACAGCAGTTCAAACCCATGACCTCAAATATCCCAAGAATCGGGGCACAGAATCAGGTCATAGTTTAGTCTGTTATACATGAAATGGATATCCTGATACACAAAGAGTGATAACAGGGCTGAGCCCCGGTGGCGTAGTGGTTGTGCGCGGGACTGCGGCCCACTGGGATGGAGGTTCGATTCCGGCTCCCAGGAGCAAAGGCTGGGCCTCCTACTCCCACCACCAGGGCAGTGATGCCTAAAAAAAAAAAAAAAAAAAAACAAAGAGTGATAACATAGGTGTGAATGATTGGAAGTAGATTGATAGTGGCTATTTTGGTTATATGGTCTGCTGTGCTGGAAATGATAGAATAAAGAGAAAAGGTGTTGCATTCATTGTCAGAATGACATTCCAAAATTTATATTTTAATGTAGATTTTTGGGGGGCTCTTACAGCTCTTATAACATTCAATACATCATTCATATTAAGCACTCAAGTACACATGTTGCCACATTCATTTCCAAACATTTTCTACTTGAGCCCCTAGCGTAAGCTCCACTTTTCCCCTTTCTACTAGTTCTTTTTTTTTAATTCCAGCTCCCGATATTTACCCTCCTCCCCTGTCCTCCCCGATGAACCCTCTAATAATTTACAAATTGTTATTACCTCTCCATATCATACACTGTCCATTATGTCATCTCACCCTATCTTAATGAACAATGTTGTCAATGATGAAGATCAAGGATTGCAGCCTTCGGTGTGGATTACAACTCAATGTAAAAAAGACAAAGCTCTACTCCCACCACCAGGGCAGTGATGCCTAAAAATAAATTAATTACTTAATTAAAAAATACAAAACTTCTCACAACTAGATCAAAAGGTAGCATGAAAAAAAAGTTGAAGTTATCAAAAATTTTGTCTTCCTGGGATCCACAATCAATGCTCATAAAAGCTTTGGACCATCCAAAGATCAAAGGACACATTGCTTTGGACAAATCTGCTGCACAAGACCTCTTTAGATTATTGAAACACATGAATATTATTACTTTGTGGACTAAAGTGTGCCTGACCCAAGCCATGGTCTTCCCCTATGCATGTCATAGTTGGACATTGAATAGGGATTACCTAAGAAGAATGGATGCACTGGAATTGTGACGCCTGTAAAGAATACTGGAATACCATGGACTGCCAAAAAATAAACCCATCTGCTTTGAAGTACAGCCGGAGTGCCCCTTAGAGTAAAGTGACCAGATTTTAAGCAGGACACCATTGACCGCGAGGGAAGGAGGAAGGTTTTGATTAAAAATTTGGTCTATATGAAGCAACAGAAATGTTCATAGAACCCAAAAATAGTATTGTAATATATCTATTTTAATTTTAAAATACCATGAGACATTGTTAAATTCTTAAAAAGTGGGACCTCTGGTCATTTCGCTTAGAGGTAACTCGCTTAGAGTTCGTCTTACCCACTTTGGACATGCTGTCAGGAGAGACCCATCTCAGGAGAAGGACATCACATTTGGTAAAGTGGAGGGGCAGCCAAGCAGAGGAATGATCCTCATGAGCTGGATCGACAGAATGGCTGCCACAGGGAGCCCAGGCCTAGGACGTGAGGACGGTGCGCGACCAGGAAGGGTTTTGTTCTGCTGTGCACAGGGGCACGAGGGGTCGACCCACCTTGGAGGCATCTAACGATAACAACACACGCACTGAATCGGCCGCAACTAACACAACATAGCATTCTTTGAAGACGTAGTTCTCATCTAAGCCACAGAAGACATTGAAATGGAAGCAGCCGGCTGCCAAAAGTGATTCTCTCAGAAACGTTTTCCTACCTTCCTAATCTAGCAAGACCTTTTGAAATCTTGTTCTGGCCTCCAGACTAATGATGGAAGCAAAGTGATAAGCAACAAAAAGTCTGAAGCTACGGTTCCTGGAACTGACCCTGGAATCCACTCCCACCCCCTCCTCCAGAGCCCAGCTCACCATCACTTGATGCCCCTATTCACTGAGCAGATCTTGGACGTGCCACTTCCTCGGGAAAACTCCCTCCGATGCTCCAAATTAGTGTAGCTCTCCCTTTCTATAAGTTTCCCCAAAGCACTTCACACTTGAGCTTCTTGTTGGTTTTCACAACTGTAATTAGCTACACATGTAGTATTAGTTCTTCTGTTCTTTCCCTCTGTGATGCCGGAGCTCTCTGAAAGCAGAGGCTGTGACTGTATTGCTTACAGAGGTTTATAGTAGGTTTGCTCTAAATGAGTAACGGACCGGAATCCAAAATGTCATAAGTGCGTCCCCTACTCCCCACATCCCTGTGGGGAGAATCTAAAGAAGGAACCATTAAAATGTGTTCAACTAAGAAGCCAAGCACATTAAAACTAAATGCATCTGAATCTTGGCTGCAGGCAGACTCTGACGCGCTATCTTTGCAGATGGGGCCTGGACAAGCTGCCAACAGCCCACGTGATACAAATGCATCGAGGTAGAGACTTATTTTTAGCTTTAGCAAATTACCATTCCTTTATGCTTTCAGAGTTTCATCTCTGCAAATAGCTCTCCTGTTCAGATATCATTTCAGAGTAAGGAAAGATTTTTTTTTTTTAATGAAGAAAGATGATCTCTAAAACAAAGATCATTTCCCCTTTAATCTTCACTTCAGCTTAGAAGCTCAAAGAACCCTTTCTGGGCTGTTGGTTGCTTTTTCTCTGACAATAGGGATGGTCACAAGAAAATATCCTCCATCCTCTTTGTAATGACACCACAGACTCAAAGTTGGCTAAAGGAAATGTAGCGTAAACAAAGAAAAAGTTTGACAGTGAGTCTACTCAAGACATGATGTTCTCCTTCGATACAACAGGTTAGGTAGAAATCACATCATGCAGCCATAGACTTAATTTTACTGTATCTGTAAGTATGGTCATGACACATTAAAACAAACTCCAAGCTCTCATAATCAAAGGCAGATTAAGAAATATCCTGATGATGATGTGCTTTGACAATAAGTCAGGCATCTCTCTGGGTTAACAAATGCTGTGAATGAGACCCCAATTGTCAACTAAAATGTACACGGGATGGGTGTTTCACATCCTGGGAGTAGGGAGTGAAAAGACAACATCCACTGCCATTGAGTACAGTCCTGCTCAGAGTGACCTTTTGTAGGGGTTCCTGAAGCTGCACATCTCTATGCGAACAGCCAGCCTCATCATCTTTTCGTCAAAAAGATGGTGAGGGGCTGCAGATCAGCATTCTCCAGGCATAGGTAGGCAAGATTGGAGTATATAGCTTTTTTTTTTCAAATATATATGAAATCTAATTTTATTTTTAAAGGAATATTGATTTGTCTTTTTTAAAAAAACACTAAATATTATAGCTTGGCATATACTTCTGGATTAACAATGATCCAGGGGAGAGATTCAGAATTACCAAAAGAAGCACAGTTGAGGAATCTTTCTACCTTTAGTCCAGGAAGGTGTAGGTCGAAAAGGGCCAGTCCAGGAATTGACCCAAAAGGGAGATGAGTCCCGGCACGTGGTCAGAGGAGAGCAATCATCCCTCCTACTTGCCTTTCCTTCTGGCTTGTTTGTGAGTTGTAGAGAGAAGAACAGCCCTCCCAAGACACCATACTCTAATCCCTGCAATCTGTGGATGTGTCACCTTATATGTCTAAGGGTTATGGTTAAAACCCTTGAGATGGGATTATCTGACTGGACCCAATCTAATGACACAAATCCTTTAAAAAATCAAGAAAGCGGCAAAAAGGCAGGCCATAGATATGAATGAGCATGACAAAAACTGCCATCACAGGCTTTAAAGAAGAGCGCTATGAGACAAAGAATATGGCAGCATCTGTGAGCTGGGGACCAGGAAGGAAATGGGAGTCTGAGTACTGCAACTGTAAAAAACTAAATTCTGATCATGGTAGAATGAGGAGGAAACCAATTTCCCCCTAGAGATTCCAGGATAGAAAGTAACCTGTCAACATCTTGATTTACCAGACTTCTGATGGACTGAAAGGTAGAATCATTCATGTGTGATATTTTAAACCACACAGTGTGTGAAAATCTCTTCTCGCAGCAAAACAAAATGAGCATGTTGTCATTGGTACTTCCTTTCTGTGTGTGTGCCATGCCCTTCCTGTGCCTGTTTTCATCTGAGCCCTACTTTCTCTATAAAGATATAACTGACGTCTCCTCGCTTTATTGGCATACGGACCGAGTTAGTTTCTATACCTATGTTCTGCCCTCATTATTAGATTGTGACTCTTCAGGAACAGGGTGATGTGTCAGTAGCTAGTCCATTATGAAAATGGCCACGACTCTTTGCCTTCCTTTCATCTGTGTTCTTCCAATGTGACTTTAAGATGTTTCTATCTGTGATTCTACTCTTTGAGTCTACATTGGCTTTGTGGCTTGCTTCAGACAACACGCATTAGCCAATGCAGAAGAATCTGAAACTTGAGAAGCACTTCCTTGTGCATGGGGGCTTCAGAACCTGCAGGCCACCATCATGTGAACAAGATGCTGACTGCTGCTAGTCAATAGCCAGCAAATTATCAGATCAGTGGGCAGACCGTCATCTATTAGCTTATTGCAGACTCAAGATTGGACTTGACGGAGACCAGCAAAGTTTCCCAAATAATCTCACCCCAAAACAAAGCATACAATCTTGAATTAAACAATGATTGCTGCTTGATGACTTGGAGCAGCCTCTTACACTGCAGCAAATGCTGACCTATTAAAAACCTCAATGTTCTGCACTGTGTTGCCATTGAATAATTTTTTATGGCTTATGACAGCAATGATAAAGAAAGCAACAAAAGCATTTAAAAAGCCATCTTCATTCTACTAAGACAAAAGGACCAGTGGCATCGTGTGCATATCTAATACCTGAACATTTCACTGCTTCCAAGTAGAGACGATTCCCAAATTTTTCATTCAAATAAATTGCAAAACACAGTTTAAATATTTTCAGTTTACACAGCCATGAGCCTATGCTTGGTCTCCAAATTGTTCTGTCCTAAATTGTTGTATTGGGTTTTTTTAAAAATATTTCTAGCTACCTGCCATGAGTCAACCCCGTGGGTGAAGCTCACTTGTTACCATGCCAAGCCAGTTCTAATCTTACAAGTAGACTCTGGGTAAGATCCACTTAGAATTTTGTAATCAAAGAAAAACTCCACCTGAAACAATTTTCTTCAGAGGCAGCTTTTATACATGAGAAAACTATAGCTTATTTCTCATTCAACTAGTTTTCTTGGGAAGCTGTTCAACTCTGGGTTGTTTTATTTAAATGTTTAATTAATTAGTTAAGGCATAGAGTTCTACAGTATTTAGCTTAGCAAAGCATGATTGAAATGTATTTCTTTCATCCTATATTTCAAGATTATATTTTGGGATGAGGCAAAAACAAAAACGAGGCTGACAGCTAAGAGCCAAAAGAGTTGTGCTAGCTTCCAGAATGGGACCTAGTCATGTTCGTGGGCATATGAGGGCCATCGCTGGCCACCTAAACTAGCTTCTGTATTGTGGTGATTACCAAGAACATGCCTTCTAACTAATCATTTAAAATGTAATAGACCCAAGGTAAGGAAGGTTTTGCTACTTCCATGCAGAAGGATAAATAGTCTGTGATCTTAGAAATTAGTCTTGAAAGGCCTTTTCGGTGTTAATCTGGTAACATTTCCCCCCTGATACTGATTTCCTGGCCAGCATTAGTCCTCCACACCCTACTTGAATTTCTCAAGCATTGGGGAATTCACAGTTTCCTGACGCAGCCCATACGATTTTGAGCACCCGTAAATGAGATAAAGTTCTGTCTCATACTAAGCTGAAATCCATCTCCCATCCACCAAGTCCAATTTTGCTTTATAACTACACACAACGCATAATCTCTCATCCTCCATAGTTTGACATTGTGTTAACAAATCCTCAATCTTTGGACTCAGACACACTTAAGTTCAAGTGTCAGCCCTTTCTCCCTGTCCGTGGGATTACATTGAGCAATCTACATTTCAAGGAATTGATATTCAGCCATGAAATTGGAGTAAAATACTGTCTTAGAAGGGCTGTTGTACCAGTAGAGAGGTCTGAGAGGCCAGTCCCAATCCCAGCTACATGGACAGCACTGAAACTGTAGCTCAGGGAGAGGGACATGTCTGATCAGAGCACATGGGAGAAAATGAAGGGAGAATAAGAGAGAGTGAAGCATGTCTTGGCCCACCAACCCTTGAAGATGATATCTCCGTTCAGAGCAGCTAATCCACAGAGAAGACCATATGGCCAGTCCCACTATGGAAGTCATTGGGCATCATTTTAAATATCTAGCTTTGAGAGTGCCAAATAAATGGCAAAACTACCACATATTTTTGCCAAATAAATGGCAAAAAAACCCACACTACCATATAGTCTCTATTTTCATGCTCACTATTTTTGTGAATGAGCATTACTGAAAGTTTTGCCCCATCCCCAACCTTCAATGTTTACATAGGATCTAGTCACTGGCATTTCTAATCTGTACAAGTCAATAGTCCACATATTTTTATCTAAAAAAGTGGTCCAATCCATGTATACTTTCCTTTTCTCAATAGTATTTTAAATTCTACAACACTAGCTAAATTAATGATGCCATAATTTAGCTATATACTTGTTGCATGATTCATAATTGTCATATACCCCGTGGAGATGATTTATGATGTTTTTCAATAAAATAGTGATGTCTCCAACATAGACCAGGGACATATGTAAATAATAGACATATGAATGAATTTTGAGCTCACACTTAATGGTAACCCTAGTCTAAGAACATGAGTTCTTATGACATGTCCTTAGGCAATCCTCTCCCTCATGAAGAGATCACTGAAGATGTGGATTCAATAGCAAAGTGTGGTGAAGAAATCAGATGGTGCCTGGCTATCAGAAAGAATTGTATCTGAAGTCTTTCATTCACTAGAAGTCCAATGGGCTATCCATTGTGCCACAGAGCCCCTATCTGAAGTCTTAAAGGCCAATCTCAAAACAAGTAGCTATCAAAGGGAGGTGTCAGCTAAGTCCACACAGAAGGAACACAACATTCTGTGATATCAAAGGGCTGTAAAGAATAAGATCCAAGACTGGAGGAAGGAACTCTACTATAGCTTAAATTCTGAGAAATTAGTTTTCAGAAGAGTACAGATCATAGTGTAAGCCCAAAATCCATTGACACTGTTCCCAGGAGGATTAAGCTTCCTGTGAATCAATCCTCTGTAACCATTGGCCAGGAAGGTGAATAGCCTTGCTATCAGAAGGCATTGGAAAGTGAATTAACAGAAATATAGTTACGTAAAAATTTAACTCCTTATCATTTGTTCTTCCTTTTGACCCATTTCAAATTTGTTTTAGTTTTATTATTTTCTGGGTGGGTTTCTGTTT